>JAJKFI010000016.1:3056456-3095920 GCA_029204185.1 Lerista edwardsae | reverse complement strand
CTAGTCTGAATTTCTTGTCCTACTCTAGGCTTCTTTTGGGACCCTGGCAGCAACTAATTTCTACAGAGTCCATGTGACATGGTGGTTCAAATGTTGGGCCATGGAGACTTGGGTGCAAATCCTGTTGACCATGAACCTTACTGGGTGTTCTTGGGCCAGTCACCACCTTTCAGCTTAACTTACCTCTCAAGAGCATTGTGATAATGACATGGATGGGGAGGAATCAGGTACGCGATCCTGAGCAACTTGGAGGAAGGGTAGGATATAAAATAATAAGGAGTTGATAGGGCTAAAGATTGCTTGAAAACCATATTGCTGGGCTGAATCTTTCAAGCATCACGGGTAAGCCGCTGTACAAGAGCAGATCACCACCTAATTATAATTGCAACAGGGATTAATTTAAAGCAGTATCCAGGGCGGAAGTCACTCTTTGGCCAGGCTAAGCAGCTGCTATGAATGGCAGGCCGGGTGAGGCAGCATGGAACTGGCAGGGGCTGCCCCATACCCCCTGCCTGCTTGCTGCCACCACCTGCCTGACCACTCAACCCAGCCACTGCCTCATCCTCTTCTTGCTCACACTCCTTGGACAGCTCCACCAGCTTCACTTCTCCCGCAGTGCCGCGGGAGAAGGCAGCAGGAGCACTGTCCTTCCAGGTCGAACCACTGGAAAGAGCACTGCTTGTTCTAAACCAATGTTTCTCAACCAGTAGTACTTACACCACTGGTGGTACTTGAGGTACTACCTGGTGGTACGCACAGGACCTCCAGACCCCTGCTGCCTGGCAGCAAGGCCTGCAAAGCAATGTGAGAAGCAGCAGGAGGAGACTCGGTGGGCGGAGCTTCAGCATGCATTATTTGCATGCTTGAAAAAGCCCTCCCATCTGCCTGAGCCTCTTTACCAGTGTTTGCCATGATATGTTTGTCCTCCAAATCTGAGAGTAACTGGCATCATTGCCAGTCACTTCCAGTCGTACTTCCAATTGGTGGACCATGTATTTTCTGAGAGAGGATACATGGAGGCTAGGCCCTCACCAAGTTAACCACAGCGGTGACATTGGTTTGAGCTTTTTCTCTTAAGAGCTAAACCACTCAGAGGCCAGTACCTGGCAGAGTTGCACAATGGCATGCCGTCATTCTTAGCTCCCAGGCATGCTGCCTGGATCAAGCCTCTGTGCTGTATGCCCAGCTTTAGAATGACAAGACATCCACAGTTTGTACGGAACATACCAACACTTCACTATGTTCCAGTTACCTTCCTGCCCAACTCCCACCTCTGATAGCTTTGATCAGTGCTTTTTGCGTTCAGGGAACTATTGACTCAAACTGTTTTCTTAAGAAGGAAAAAAAAACCAAGAAAAGAACTTGGCTTGCTCTAATCAGCTGGAGGCCAGACAAATACCACTGGAGCCTCTGCTCTCCTCTGCATAGCTCATACTTGGCCAAAGAACTTGGACTGAGGTTTGCTGCAGGTGTCTTTTTGGAGCAGTGGCTGTGAAATGTCTGAATAGGAGATGAACAGATTGGGGGCTTAACACTAACTGGAAATGCTTTAAGATGCCTTCTTGGTATAGAGGACACATGGCATAGGGTAGCCACACCTCAACATCTTTCGGTAGCAGGGTATGCGCATGGCACAGTTAAGCTCTGCAAGCATGATATATGGGCCAATGTACAGAATGTACCTGCCTGAGAACTGTGCCTTGCAAAGACAGGTTTGAGGGCAAAGACAACTATGCTTAAAATGACTCATGACGACATAAATCCAGGGCTGTTGACATTTGGCTCTTTTTTATGCAACTACGCTTGGCGTCAGGGCAGTTACTCAGGATGTGGACAGTGCAACAGGATCTCAGGATCTCATGCAACAATTCTTATAAGAATTAATTCCCTGCTCCCAAGGCATTGCCCCAAAAGACTGTATAACACCCCCCCCAAAAAAACACAATGGGACACCAGATATTTATGTGCACCACTACATTTTCTTTGCGTCGTCTTGGTCATCCGTTTTGGTAGCTTTGCTCTCTCATCGTTTTCCTTGACAAGCATATGTGGGCAGCATCTGATCATGTCTCTATAGCAGGGAGGGCAGATGAAATAGGGGTTCAATTTGGTTTGGTATGAAATTTGCGGGTTTGGCCCAAGCCCTCCTGGGGCCTCCTGGGGCCCTCCTGGGGCCCTCCTGGGGCAGTGAGTCAAATGCTGCCCCTCCCTTACCAGCCCCTGCTCCTTCCAATCCCCGGACAGGACAAGGGAGAAAGGGACAGAGTAGAAGAACTGAGAAAGAGAAGAGCATGGTAGGCTAGAGCACCTCTCCACTGTTCTCCTCCACGCTTCCTTATTTTGCTTCACCCCCTCTTCCTTTTCCAATTCAGGAAATAGGAGGAGGAGAGGCAGCAATTGTGGAGGCAAGTGAGCAGGTAGAAGTGGGCACCCCTTGACATCTGCTGCCCAAGGTGAGGAGCACCTCCAATCTGCCTCCCAGATGGGCCCATCCTGGGAATTTGGGCTACTTCAGGAATAGAACCTTGGCATTTTGGGACACAGCACATGCAGCCTTGTCCTCTGGCTGATGTGGACTAAGCCACTCATGCTACTGTTGCTACTGTTCTGGCAGGCTCGGCGGAAAGACATCAGTGTGCTTATAAACACTGGCATCACATGCCTCTGGTGATTGGGTACCCAGAAAAGAAATATCTGATCATCCAGAGAAACAGAGCATGAAATGTCAGGCTCCTACGATAAGCAAGGAAGTAGGATGCCTCTAGATCAGCCAAGTCTGGTATAAACTCTCAGGACCTTTAGCTCTGCCTTCAGCTGCTCAATAGAGCAGCACTTTGTGCTGCAGCCATTCAGGTTGCAACTTCCTCAGCTTTGGCTACTGACCCTGAGCTGCACATACCCTGTAGGTCTAAATAGAGGTGCCGCCACCTGCAATGGTTGTGACACTGGGTGAATAGGGGAAAAAAAGATGCAACCATAAAAAAAGTCACATATGAACACTATGCAAGTGTACACCCCAACATGAAATGCACAAGAGACAACTAAGATAGCCAATGCGATTGAGCGGACAGTGTCAAGTTGGATGAAGGAAACGCGCATTCAGACCTCTGCCCGATTATGGCATTCACTGGTCAAGTCTAGGTTAGTCACTCTTTCTCCACCTAACTTATCACACAGGGTTGTTGTGAAGATAGATTGTCCTATACTGTGCAATTACCTGAGATCCTGATACACAGCCATGCCTGCCAACTATCTATTTTTCTATCTTCCCTTAGATGGCAGGTATAGGGACCCACACATTTTGGATGGTCTTAGTAATTAGACAAAATTTGTAGCGACTAACAACCCAAAACACAGGAGTTCTCCATGCCTTTGCACTGAGTGTCAGAGGTGCTCAGAAGCTGTAAGAGGTCTTGCTGCATTCTGAATGCCTATAAGTTCAGATCATTGTTAAAGAGACAGACTAAAAATGCCACTAGTTATGGAGTGTGTATGCGACAGCCCTCAATCGTAGCTGAACAAGTGACACAAAGATAGAGTCAAGTGTACAGTTCAAATATGATGGTTCCACTACATTTTTTTTTAATAAACCAGACGTTTTGATTTGGTATGAGGCTTTGCTAACTATCTTCAAACATAATTGGTATTAGCAACATAATACTGGTACCCTCTGAAATTATAGTCATGCAAATGGAAGCCTGTAGGTTTTAGAAAAGTGCATCACATCCACTACTTTGCATAATGAGAATGTCAAAGGGTTAGTAGGAGGTCAGGGAAGAAAAAGGTTGTCTGATGTCTATGACTTTACATAACACATTTTTGAAATGCACACATCCTTGTACCATCACATTTGGCAGGACAATGCTGCTATTATCTACAGTTCACAGATGAGGAAATGAAACCGTGATGATGGGAGCTACCCCAGAATGACCAAGCCAAGTTCAGTCTCCGGCACCCAAAAATCATAAATTAGTACCAATATCACCAACAGACTTTCAGTTTACATAGTTTGGAGGTCACCCTAAAATCACAGGGTCACTTAACACTGAGAAAAGCATTTTTACATGCTACAGACTTCAACACAGGGTCTTTTTGGCTAATTGTACTTCCTAGAATAGCTGACCCTAGCAAATACAAGGAAACTGCGTGGTTTGATGGTTAGTTCAGCTGGGGAAAAATGCAGAGAAAACTTCCACTACAGGCAAACTCCAACAGCCCCACATATATCACAGTTATTTATAGAGAGCACATGCTTATACCAAGACAAACAAAAACAAAAACCCTCAAACATTTACCATGGATTGTAATGGCTTGAATCTACTCATTCTTGAATCTGCCTCGGGAATCCAGTCTTATTTCATTCCCACAGCACAACGAACATTCCTAACTTCATGTCACTGCCTTGACTGTCTAAAGCAGAGCCACATTTATGCTTTGTACAGCGTTGGCCTATACACACACATTCAATAATTGCAGAAGTCATTATGGTTACGCAGACGTTTCCCTTCCCAAGTATATACTGGTTGAACAGCAGTGATGTGCAGTCAGGGGATACAGAGCCTCTCCTGAGCTCCCAGATGGAACCAGAGATGTTCTCTGGTCACATCCAAGAATCTTTCTGAGGCTTGCAGAGGCCGTGCGCAGCTTCTACAGGCCCCAGAAAGGCTCCCAGATGCAACTGCAACAAGGTCATTACCTCACAATGCCATATGCAGGGGAGTGACAATGAGATGCAGGTATTTAGTTGCCTTGTGTGCTCCCTGAGGCATCATGTGGGCCATTGTGGTACACAGGAAGCTGGAGTAGATGGGCCCTGATCCAGTGGAGCTCTTCTTATGTGCGGAGGCCCTATTAGCCAGAAGTTCATGACCCGGAAGTGTTACATTATTTCCAGGCCACTGGACTCCACGGCAGTGTGCCTCACCAACACAGAACATCATGGCACATCACTGTTGAACGGGGGAGGGAGCAAGAACATGCCAGCTTGGGCTGAAAGGCACTCTACATGCAGACATCTGTATACTCACATGGAAAAAGGGGCAGAGTCTGTTGTTATGGCCATGCTCTGTGCATCCAGTGAATTGGGGGGGGCATATCTGCATACTTCTAAAATTTCACATATACTCACTGAATTTCCTGACTTCTCTTACCTAGACCCATACTGAATTCGACTGGTGTGAGAAACCCGTTATTGTCTTGCTCCAGGCTGTCAAAAACAGCCTCCAGCTGTTCAGTAGTGAGGGGCAGTTCATTTTGCAGTCTCTGCAGAAAAAGGAAAAGAAAAGAAGCTGAAATCTAGGATTTTGACCCATAATGGACAGATTGGGGGAGGCCCATTTCCTCCCACTCCATTTCCAACCTGTCTCCAATGTTACTATGGTTGTCATTTGGCCAATTTCAATTGTACACTTTTTTTCTTACTTCAGCAGTTTCAACCAAACACATGTAGATGCCAACCAAACCCAGCCAAAGATCCAAAAGGAGAAAGACACCTCCATTCACCAGAGCAACATATGGGAAATGCTTTGTGGCAATGTTCCTGGTGGAACTCGTTCTTAAGCTACAGCCCTAATCTTCACATTTACAAGAATCACATGGTACAATCCTGGAAGGACTTCATTGCTTCAGAATGCAAGTGAAGACCCCCCCCCCGCCCGCCCGCCAAAAAAGACACACAAAAAACCCCACACCCTTTTCTTATAAGGAGACTGGCACAGTCCATAAGTCTTCTCTGAACCATGCTAGCTTTCGGAAAGCATGGAGGTTTAGACAGGCTGAAGCTTTTGTTGGAAGTGACAACACCCTGAATTGCACACCCTGAAAACTTTGAGGCATGGTGTTATGGTGGGATACAAACAAAAATAAAACCCACCCTTGTTTTTGAACTTTGTATGTGAGGAGTAGGGACGTGGTGGCGGAGTGGGTTAAACCGCTGCTGCTGGGCTTTCTGACCGGAAGGTTGGGAGTTTGAGACCATGCAACCAAGTGAGCTCCCGTTGCTTGTCCCAGCTCCTGCCAACCTAGCAGTTCTAAAGCGAGTAGATAAATAGGGACCACTTCGGTAGGAAGGTAACGGTGTTCTGTGCGCTATGGCGTATAGTCATCCACGGAAGCTTGACCACGGACAAACGCCGGCTCTACAGGCTTTGAAATGGAGATGAGCATCACCCCCTACAATCGGTCATGACTAGACCATTTGGTCATGAGGAAACCTTTACCTATGTGGGGAGTATACAAGGAATTTGGAGAGCTCAAGCACACAAAAATGGATTCCAGACAGATTATCTGCTCTGCCTGATGGCATTAGCCCAACCATCATCTTATAATGAGAAAACAGTTACACAAGGCGGCCCTTAGCCATGGCCCTAGACAATATTTTGGTACAAGACCATCTGCTTGTAGCCATTAAAACAAACATCCCACTCAATTGTGTTAGATAGAACAGAAGTGGATGTTGTGTGCAGGGACACTTGTCACGTTCAATATAAAATCTGGCACTGCATAATTTATTGTACAATAACTTGCCAGTTTAGCCAGCTTTTGTTTAATAAACAGAGCCGTTTTCTATAATTAGCACTTAGCAGGCTAATCTGAACAGGATATCAGGCCCAAGTTGGTACACAATTCTTGGAAAATCTGGCAGAAGCCAAGCTACACGCAAAGGACTACCTGCTCTGCCATCACACACAGGTGGTTGCAGGCATTGTTGCTTTCTTTTACTGGCCTGTCTACTGCGCCTTTTACAGAAGCAGAAATGCATGTCATAGGAACATTGGAAGCTGCCTTATATAGTCAGACCACTGGTCTAAGGCGTGGTGGCGCAATGAGTTAATCCACTGTTGCTGGGCTTTCAACCGCAAGGTTGGGAGTTCAAGACTGCGTGATGGAGTGAGCTCCTGTTGCTTGTCCCAGCTCCTGCCAACCTAGCAGTTCGAAAGCACCTAAGTGCAAGTAGATAAATAGGGACCACTTCGGTGGGAAGGGAATGGTGTTCCGTGCGCTACGGTGTATAGTCATGCTGGCCGCATGACCATGGAAGCTTGTCCTCGGACAAAAACGCTGGCTCTACAGGCTTTGAAACGGAGATGAGCACCGCCCCCTACAGTCAGTCAGGACTAGACCATTTGGTCGTGGGGAAACCTTTACCTTTTTACACTGCCTGCCTAGATGCAGTTCTCCAGAGTCTCAGACAATTCCCGGTCCTGACTTGAGATGGCTGGTTATGACCATACATTGCATGGGCTCTACTATGGAGCTACAGCTCCATAGAAACCAATAGAAACCAATCCAATAAAGGGATTACATGTCCTATTCTGCATATCTCATTTCCCAGAGAAACATGACATTAATGACCTGCTAATGCCAAGATTTGTTGAAATGTTTTATACTCCCAACATACACACACAGCAATGTCAACAGAAGTTCTCACAGTGATGCAGGCACAAACTTTAACATTTTGTGCACGTATCACTTTGAGAACTTTAGAGCGCAATCCTAACCTGGCGTTAGACAGGCACAGTTATGCTAGCAAAGTCTGGCTGGCACAAAGGCACCATAAAGTATGTTTGGACCACTCTTGGAGTCAGGGAGGGTCTGCGTGCTGGCCTCTCTGACTCCGAGAGTGTCCAAACTTACTTTACAGTGTCCCGTGTGATGGCCAAACTTTGCTGGCCTAATTTGTGCCAGCCTAACTCCAGGTTAGGATTGCGTTCTTATTCTATTGATAAAGCTGTGTATGTATGGGGAAAGCAACATTTTACTACAAATGCCTGCATCTCTAGAGCATATTAATATTCTTGCTTCAGCATATACAAGTTAGGGATACTTCTAACAAAAGGCAACAAATCAAGACCTCATGGAATTCTTCCAGTTATGGATTAGAAGTTCAGGAGAACAAGTTATTTTCCTTCTGAAAGGGGTACAAGTCACTCCCCTCTACTTACCTGCATGTCGAGCTTGGTTATAAATCCCTTCTCCTCTTTATCACAGAGCCGGAAAAGTTCCCGGGCCTTCTCCAGCATGTCCACCTGCATTTTTTCCACATCGTTCAAGCAGAAGGAAGACATTCCAGAAGCTGTCCCATCCTCTTCTTTGCCCTCCTGAAGGGAATTTCCAGAGAGTTCTTTCCCAGGTCTTTCCATCGCCTCATAACTCATCCCTCACCAAGGCTGGAGTGCATCTAGCCAGGAGAATTTTGAAAAAGTTTTTAAAAGTTAGGGTTGAACTGAGTTACTTGCCCCATCAACATATTGAGCAAAATGCTGTCATCGTCTTCCCAACTAACATGCCAATGTGATCCTGACGTGAAGTACTGGGAATGTCCCAATTCTATCATTGAAGGATATTAAAGAGAAGAGACTTCCATCAAGAAATGGAGTGAAAGCAGTTTCTTCACGGAAACCTGCATCTCAAAAGCCCTGCTAACTGGGCAAGAGGCACTTTTTCAAGTGGTGTTCCTCTTATATTTAGCAGGGGGAGAGTAATTGTCCCTCTTCACCCCTATGCAGTCTTTCTAGTGGCTGTTGCTGGTGGTCTGCTCCCTCTGACAGGAGACATTTAATTTTATTATTATTACTATTTGCCTGTAAACCGCTTTCTGAACTTCGTGTTGAAAAGCGGTATATAAGTACCTGTTGGTTGATTGATTGATTGATTGATTGGTTGGTTGGTTGGTTGAAAAGCAAACTACAGATGAACAAAATTCTCCAAAGAACAGGAATGAGAAATTTTGATCATTATGACAGAAGCCCAACCCCCCATTCCCTCCCCACTCTGCTAGCTCAGAATTATTGTGAAATAAAATTCTCTGCTGGCAGCTGTTAGTTGCCAAGGGAAAGAGAAGAACAGTCATCCAGATGAGATCACCACTGTAACACATTAAGAGCGCAATCCTGACCTGGAATTAGGCTGACATAGTTAGGCCAGCAAGGTTTAGCCAGTACAAGGGCCCCAGTAAAATATGTTTGGACCACTCTCGGAGTCAAAGAGACCAGCACACAGACGTGCACCATCCTCCCTGAGTCTGAGAGCGGTCAAATGCACTTTACAGTGTCCCTTGTGCTGGCCAAACTTTGCTGGCCTAACTGTGCCAGCCTAACTCCAGGTTAGGATTGCACCCTAAGAGAAGATGGGGCAAGGAAGAGCCAAACCATTGTGGAAAACATGCACAATAGCCTTTTAGATCAGCCAACTTTCTGTGCTCCAGGCACCAACTGGTTCAGACTCAAGGATACTAGATTTCAGTTCTGGAAACTGCCACCAAATCCTGGTATGACTTGCTGGAAGCCACTAACGTTTTTATTTCCAAGAAACACTCCAGGCATCTCTCTCTATACCATAAGCAGTAAGTCACCATAATGACTTAACAGGTATTTCCTCTTCTCAGAAAACCCTGAAAACAACTGTACCACATGGGATCTCGGGTAGAATTCTCAGCAACCTCTCCAAACTATAGTTCACGTATTGTCGGCGGGTGGGGGGGGGGGAGCCATGACAGTTAAAATGATAGAAAACCTAAATACTGTACATTAGTAATACAGATATGTTCTGTGAGCCACATCCATTTCTACTCACACCAGACCAATGATCTAAATTCTTCCTCAGAAACAAAAATGTACATCCTATCTCAGGATATTTCATTTGCCTATCCGAAAATGAAGAACCCAATTTGATCACCCCAGGTTTGAAACTATGATCACTGTGCAGTAGTTTGACTTGTAGATTTCTCTGCCTAGAGATAGAGCAGGATCATGCATCACGGTCCAGAAATTCTGCGTGTTAATACACCAGAAGACAAAAAGGATGAGGCATTCTGCATTACTGCTAGCAAAAAACATTATTACAGCTCCTAGATCATTACTCAAGCTACACCTAGAGGCTATGAAAAACAAGCATGTCTTAATCACAAAGAGAAGATTAGGTCTGCTTGCAGGGAGGGGATTGATTAGGTTTGCATGGGCAAAAAAAGAATAGATACATATAGTTCGTCACTGGAGGGTTAGGGAGGATATCCACTGTATGCAGAAATCAAACAAATTCATATGTGCAAGGCACTCCTCAAGGCTTTCTTTATGGATTTATATGAGTTTCTTTATTGGGTCCACAATTTAGAACTTCAGATCATTAATCACATGCAATCAAAGTTCATAGAGGCCAACTGGAGAAAGGTTTTTGCCAATTGTATATGAGTCAAGGAACCACCACTAAGTATTTTCTAGAAATGAAGCAGATTTCCACTTTTTCAGTAAAGGAAGGCCTACGGAGATTTTTTAAAAATCCAACCAATAGTTAAACAGTGCGTATAAGTATATGTGGTCTGAAAAGTGGCTTTGGTTGTAAGGCTATACACAAATTGGTAATTAGAGACCTATATCTTTCCAAAAAGATCAACTTCTGTTTCTCTTTCAACTCAATTGAGTTTACGGCTTCCCTTTAATGCGAACACGCACACAGAGGGAGAGAAGAGAGACCAACCTGTGTGAAGTGTTTGTGGTGTACAATAAGTAGAAGAGTATTAGATAAAATAGCAGGCTGTACTCACACTACTACAGTGTTGATTGATGAGTGGTCACTGGAACAAGCCAGGTCCAGGCAACACAGATAACATAAAAATAGCTTTGATAGTTCTAATATAACTAAAAATACACCCCACTATTCCATGTGCATATTCCCCTGATGGACTTCAGAAGACAATGGAAGAACTATTATTAGCATTTATGCAGAGCCACCAACACATGTGGCACTTGACTAAGGGCACAATCCTATGCATGTCTACTCAGAAGTAAGTCCCACTGTGTTCAATGGGGCTTACTCCCAGGAAAGTGGGTATAGAATTGCATCCTCAGTTACATAAGCACAGACAGGTCCTTGCCCAAATGTAAATGTACATGTTGCTAGTGAAGAGGACAGGAGAAGGAAAGTAGAGAAGAGGCCAAAGTAAAATGAGATGCCCTATGGTTTTCATGTATAAGTCTAAAAATTTATGCCTGAAAATTGACCTTGAAAACGTATACATGGGTCAATATAGTTAATAAAGCTTCTGACAGCAGCGGGCAGCTGGGCTAAGAAGCAGAAAGCAGTGGGGTAGGGAAAAAAAGGAGCAATTTTACCTACCAGTACTTGTTTTCAGGCACTAACAGCAAGCAAAAACACTAGCTATTTTCCTTCTTCAAATAGGCAGAGAGCTGAAGGAGTGAGGCTTGTAGACTGAATTGGCCTAATATAAGCAATAGCAGAGCTCTGGGGGATCCCATTTGTTTAACAACAGCAACAACTGACTTTTCCTCCATCTCTCTAAATAGTGCTGTGACTTGACTGCTTCCCTGGATTAATTAGTTCCCCCCACCATGGCTTGACAATGTATGTTGGATTTTGTTTTGTTTTTACTGTTTTTCATGTTAGTGTTTAATGTTAAAATGAATGTTTTTAATGCCTTGTTTTGATGCTCTTATTGTTATGATATGTTTGTACATTTATTTTATTACGGAGCTTGGGAATACACCTTGGGCATTTGCTTCTGTATGGGAAAGGTGGAATATAAATTTCGCAAATTAGGGCACAATCCTAACTTGGATTTAGGCTCTAGACATCCGTGCGCTGGCCTCCCCGACTCCAAGAGTGAACTCCCAAGACTTTACAGTGCATTTGTAACACTCCTAGGCCAGTGCCGGCCTAACTCCAGGTTAGGATTGTGCCCTTAATTATCAGCCTCTGTGGAGGCAGTAAATATACCATGTGTATTCTACATTTTCAGGTATGTTTTCAGGTACGTGTCCTTGAATGCGTTCATTCTCAGTTCAATTAATTAATTGAGCTGCTGAAATGAAGAAAACTGGGGAAGGAACCAGGCATGGACTGTTATGTCAAAGAGCTGTAAGCACAGTTCTGAAACTACAAAGTCCTGGGCTTAGCATATGCTCTGAAACACTCTGTTGCTTGATACTAAGTGCAGATCCTCCCCAAAAGGCTGCCTGGTGGACCGGTGACATGGGGGAGGGAGGTATTCTAGTTTAAAAAGAAAACAAAGCCCATCTCGCAACCTTGAAGTCTGTTCCTCCCTGATCCAATCGAACCTTCAGGACAAGCAAGGGCTCTGAACTGAGAATTCAGCGAGGATGAACACATACAAGGAGCAAATACCTGGAAATTGAGAACACGCGTGGTATGTTGACTGCCTCCACAGAAGCTGATGATTCCACCACCACCGTGCTGGGTCCCTTTGGAAGAGACGACTTGTATGGTGGGCAGATGCCTATCAGTACTTAAGCCATCTGCCTTGCAGTGAAGTTTCCTGACTGAAGGCCCTCTAAGACAGCAACAACATCCTCCTCTGTGAGTCAGAGGAGTTGTGGGGGAGGATGAAAACTAAGGGCTAGGGGAAGCCAATGTTCCCTGACTGGGCCAAATTCATATTTCAAAGCCATTTTCTCAATGAGCAAAAGGTCACACTTTGCTTTTAATCTTTTTTTCTTTCTGGTCTTTGCATGTGTAGGTGGAAGGAACGAGGCAGAGGGGAAGCGAACACCGACCACAGCTTAATCAAAAGGACCCTTCGCTCACCATTCCAGAATGATGGATTGAAAAGGTCATGGATGGCCTGTTGAAACTGAAAGCAGGGTGGAAGGTTTTCAAGCAGGGCTGGCTGGCTCTCAGGCTGTGCTTGCTGCTCGAAGAGCCTCACCCTTCCAGGGGATTATAAGGCTTCTGGAAAGATTAACCTTTTCACACAATTCAACAACACAATGCAGGCAGAGCTGTACAGGTGACACCTGCTTACCCACCACTTTCTCCCTCCCTTCAGAGAACTTAATCCCTCTTTGTTTTTAGGAAATGCTGTACCACAAACAGGACAAATGTCTCATAAGGGAAAAAATGGAGGAGGCAGTCGATAAGCAGTTCTTTCCTGCCTATGTCCTGTATAGTGTTGTCTTTAAAAAGTTAATTTCTTTTGAGACGTCTTGTAATGACAGTACCTAAATTAATATGTTGGTGGGCAGCCCAATCCTAAGTAAGGCCAATAGAGTAAGACCGACATAACAGGGCTGTATCCTAAAGCCCATTGGGAGGCAGCAGCGGCAAAGGGCAGGCCAAGGGGAGGTTTTCCCCTTACACCAGCATAAGCCCCAGTCATCCCAATGGGGCTGCTCGGATCTGCGCCTGCTGTTTCGCAGGTGCACGTATGCAGGAGCAGCTCGAATCAGGGCCACCGGGGACGGGGTTTAGGATTTGGCACTACGGCCGTCTTGCATCACAACCCGTCTCTGCCCACTGCGCCGCCCAGTTATGCCCCCAGCATGCCTCTGGAACCCCCTCAGTGAGGCCCAGTGCCAACAGCCCACCACCAACGCTTGACTAGCACAAGGCCGGTGCTGCTGGCGGTTGTGGCGGCGCCCAAGGGTTGGCACTGCTGCTTGTGCTGGCCCAGCACCGTACCGCCAACACTGATGCGCCTGACGGCACATTTGCAACAGCTTTCGGCTGGTGCAAGAGCGTAGTGCCAGCACAACATGGGTATAGGATTGCGCTCTCAGAGAGGTACCAAAGATTCATCAGGACGAGAAACAGTCTTAACCGCTTGCTTTTTATTCCTGAGCAGTGCTGAGATCCCAGAAGTGGTATCAGTGTGTTGCCCTTCATTGACACTTGTTTCAGCTCTCACGGCACCAAGAAGATAATTTTTCCATGAGAGCTTCAAAACCTTTTCAAAAGGTCTGACATCCACCTTCGCCCAGGTACTCGGGTGTAAAAACTTTAGTGGGCTCCTCTGTTTAAGAACTGCATTTTTAGAAGACAAAATATCACCTGGTTATGACCTATCACACAGCCCAATCCTATGGTCAGAGGCCCCAGGAGGCACAGCAGTGCCAAAACAGCCATCTTTGCTTCCCAAGGGTCTCCTCGGGTTGAGAGGGCATTATCCTGAGTCATGTCCTGAGGTCCCAATGGGTCTCCTTGGCACTGCGCTCCCTCTGGAGTGCACACAGAGTCAAGGAGATGTGTGTCGGGCCGCCCAGTCTCTGGGGGGAAGGGGAGGATCCAACAGGAGAGGTTGCTGCCTCCCCCCTCCCCCGCAGTGTGGGCCAGATCCTCCTCTCCCTCCCTCTTCCCCTGGGTCTTCTAAGTCCCCGAGTATCACACCTTGAGGGGGTTTCTTCACAGATAATCAGAAGTGCCTTTCAGAGGCCTGTAAGATACCCCCTCAAAGCGTGATACCTGGGGCAATGTACCCCCTTGCGCCCCCTAGCAACACCACTGCTATTTTTACCCCCAAAAAGTGTAATCCAAGGGACTCAAGCAGTTAACCAACATTCAAATCAGAAACTGGAGTGTTCCAAGTTTTTGGAGGGATTAATTTAAAAAAAATGTTGGGAGTTCTTCAGGCACATATGCTGTACATTATCCCCTCTCTCACTCCCACTGCTGCATGCTTAAAACAATGCAACTGTATTCACTTGGGCTCCCATTGGAAAGTTGGTGGTTTGGGAAAGGGGGGTGGAAATGAGACTAGCCCAGTTTGGTTGGTGTGCTGTTAATTGTTTGAATATGTCTGGGAGGTGTTTTTTTCCCTCAGGATTCCTGAAATATTTTCATTTTTTCCTGGTTCTGGGCCTCATCAATCTGGAGAACAACTGAGTCGGCAGGCATTTCTATCCAACAGGCCGTGCAAAAAACACAGCTTGGACTATACAGGGCTTACATACGCCAAGTGTCACATGTGGTCCAGGATGAAGTGCCTTCAAATTGGACAAGAACAGCCCATAACCAATTCCAACAGTTCTCCAACCAGTTTTCTCACTGCTTCTTAATATTTATTCGTTCAATTTATATCTTACCTTTCTCCCAATGGGCACAAAAAGAGGCCATCTTAGGTATACTTGAGTGCAGGTGTAGAAATCTTAAAACACTTTCAGCACTAGATGAATGGCAGCACAGTACATTGGTATTAGAAATGAGAAAAATGGGTATTTTCTTGGTACGGTGGAACGTGTGATACATTTGTACAGATCTGGAGTGTAATACTGATGATGACTCATGTTAGGTCAAACAACACATTAGAGAAAGTGTGTGATGAACTCTTCCATGTTTTCCTTTATTTCTCACAATTAACAGCAGATGGGACCAATGCAAGTTTTTCTTCACTTGGTAAATAGAAGGTTTCAGAGATCCAATCCAGATTGGGATTGGGGGAGAAAGAAGGTTAAAGCTTTCCACATGCAACCTTAGTCTGTAGGGGTTTCCCATCTAGCCCTTACTCCCTGTAAAAAAATTTTTTTACCTCAACACTGGTCTTGCAGGAAACAGCCTGAAATCTTACCATCCCATAACATTCACAGGGCAGAAGGCTAAAACGGTGTTCCATCCATCCAAGGTATAGCTGTGTCTGCTTCTATACCACTATGAACAAGTATTTTCAACTACTCAACTCCTTGAATCATCCATCTCAATTTTCATTCGACTGAAAAAAGGCTACATTCTTTCAGTTGATGGTGACAAGAGAAATACAGACTGTAATACAAAGCAATACCCTGGTGAGATCCTGGTAACAAGGAAATACTGTATGTTGAAAATTGTCCAATTTTGCTTAATTTTATGGGTGTTTTTTGGCATGTTACAGACCATTTTGCATATAATAGGTCCTTCTAGTAGTGATGGCAACAGACTACAACAATCGCCCTTCATGGTATCCTGCAACTGCCGGTTGCCATATGCTTGTTTTCCAGGACTTTCCACTAACACAGAAAAGGAGGAAACAAAGCAGTCACCCCGGGCCACTGGAAATGTCGAAGTAGGATGCTGTTTGTTTTGAAGGGCGGCAGGTTTCAGGGCTGCAAGCCAAGGCAAAGTTGCCCTTGGCCATCCAGCAGCTACAGAAGAGTGCGGGGGTTTATCACAAGGCCACCAGGAAGAAAACCACACTGGAGTCCCTTGATAAGATCTCCCAGAATCGGACAATAGCATTTCATGCCCTTTACTTCCCCAACTGCTCTCTGATGGGTCTCAAAGCAGCCCTCAAAGATAATATTTACCCAGCAAAAACAAACTTTGGCATACAAATACCAAGTGAAATATATGCTAAGGTAGGAGTGCCGGGGTTGCCTGGGGATTTTGTTTCCTCTTTCTTTATTTGTTGCTTCAAAATTCCAACTGCAATCTGAATACGATTTTTTTAAAAAAAACCACACACTTTAGAATCACACAAGTGATTGACAGCTGGACATAGAATGATTTATGGAGTGCAAATAATCTCTACTTATCTTCCTTGTAACTTGTACATTGTACGCTGCAACCAATCTTCCTTGTACTGTCAGAGATGATATGAGTTGAGCAAAGGTAAAGGAAGGCATTTCTAAGACACAGAAGAGTCCGTGATCTTGTCAAAGGCTGCACCTCTAACAAGAGTGAAAAGCGAATGAAAAATGGAGCTTTCAGGGGAGGGCGTGGCAAGCGAAAACAAGAGTCAAGTGAAGCCTGAGTTAAAACTTTGGGAGATGTGAGCTAGGAAACCAAAGTGGCAGGAAGGCACCTGAAGTTACAGCACATTAAGTCTTTGGCTACACCTCACAGCGCTAGGATACCTGCAGTATTTAACCACTACAGTGTATGAATACCAATGTGTGTGTGTGTATATACTGTATATACAAATAATTTGGGGGATGACAACTTAATGTACACAAAAAAGTCATGCCATTAAAAAACCTGGGGTTCACAAGCTTTGCTACTGACTAGCTGTTACGACCTACAGCAGTAGTTCTCAAACATTAGCACCAGGACCCACTTTTTAGAATGGCAATCTGTCCAGGACCCACCAGAAGTGATGTCATGGCCAGGAGAACTGTCATTGTGATGCTAGCATCTGCTGTTTTCCTGAGAATGCAGCAATAAGTTGGGTTATTTCTCAGACATTTTCTAACAGCAAAGTGAATCAGAAAGAAGCCTATTTATACCTTGACACAAGTAAAACAACCACATAGCCCTCCCCACTTTCCAGCATCCCATTTTTCCATATTTTCAATTTTGCGGCTCCTGGCTGGTTTCTGTGGCTCTCCGGAGAGGCACAGATCACAATTTGGGAACCACTGGGCTAGACCAAATGATGATTATTGTTTAATAAGAAGCAGAATTATATCTGCAAAAAGGGTTGACGTGTAAACCACACTCTGCACCCAATCTCTGTGTGTGCAAGTATAGGACTACAAAAGGTCTACATCCCTGGGTGTAAAAATCAGACCTATTTTAGTGTTTGTCATTAATGTCTTATCCTTTGGTTTCACATGATTCCAAAGCACTTTTCACTCAACATGCAAAACGTGTCCCTTGGCATGGTAGGTTGGCTGACAAATTTGCATCTTTTAACAACTGCTGTAAACCAGACTATAAATGATTCCTAAAGCCAATTCCAGTCACCTATGCTGGCATCCATCAAAGCATTTAGATGCATAATAAAGTTTTATCCCTCAGACAATATTGTGATGAAAGAAGAAATGGCTGCTATTTCTACACTGTAAATTGAGAAATGACGTCCAGAACAATTTAGGCCTATTTCGCACAGACAAATGGATTACACAGGATACCTTGCACATACTACATATTGGGAATAAGAAATCTTGCCCTGAATTGCCCTCCCTATAGGACTAACTGCAACATGTTAGTCCTATATGTGCAGCAAACTTTTCCATAGAGAAGTACTCAACCAGGCAGGCACAGCCCCCATCCCACAGCCTGAAATGGGGCCGTCCAGAAATAGTGGGAAGGGGGCACACTTGTAGAGGGATCCTTTTGAGAGGCCTCGCGCCTGGTTCTTCAGATGAACTGTTAATCAAAGCTTTTCTGAAAAGTTGTGTCATAATTACCCTCATTCATGTATGGCTAAAGAGGTGGGATTAAACTGGTGGTGTGTATGGAGAAACATAGAACACAAAGCCATGCAGGAAATATGGGCTTTGTGGCATGCAAATTTACAAATCTCAGCATCAAAGCAGGCACACAGGAAAATATCATCCCTCCTGCAAATGAATTCAACTGGTTTTCCGTGAACTACTGGAGAACAGACCACTCGTGCTTTGTTTCTCTCTTCCCTTGATATTAAGGAAGCCGTTTATGCCTGCCACATGTTGAAAGAGCTTGTCCCCTCCCTTTGTCAGTTTCATTAAATGCAACAAGGCAAAAATCTGCCATGTACAACAAAAACATCTCTGGCAGGAAATTGAGTTATCTGCTCTTTGATCCACACTTTCTGCTTCAAACACAGAGGCATACACAAAGAACAGAGCCCGCAGAAATGCTTATATTATCCATTTCTACAGCATTTTTGCTATGCAAAGAGAGCAAGAGAGGCCCTTTGCGAAGAGACCCAAGAACAAACAGGGTGCCACACACCTGGAAAAGAAACCCGAGAACATAATAAAGCGTTTTGCTATTTGCAGCATATCCAGCAGGGCAAAAGTGGGGTAGGGACTCTAATACATTTCTGTGTGAAGACCCAGAGACCCCTCCTCTCTCTATGTAAAAGGGGCTGAATCGCACCCACTGCCATTAATCCACTCTTATTGATATCAAGGTGTTTCATCACTGGGAGCGGCAAACCACTGGTAGTAAGTTTACTAGCACAATAATGTATGAACTACGGTATAGATCAAGTCTCTATTGCAGTCGTATTCAAACTGTTTAGGCCATAATCCACTTTTTAGAATGGCACTTGTGTCGGGACCCACCACAAGTGATGTCATTAACCTGGAAGTAAAGTTGTGGCAGGAAGTTACATCATCAAGCAGGAAGTTGTATCATTGTAACATAATATAATGACACTCCTGAAATGAAAGAATGGCAATCTTGGATGCAGCAATTGTACAACTATGAAACATCCTTGACAGAAAGCAAGATTAGGACAAAATATTATGCAAAAGCACTGAACTAATTTTTTTTAAAAAAAAAACCCTCGCTTGAAAAGTCAAACTGTTCACACTCACAAAAGGAATGTAACAAAAGTAAAGTCTGCAGTTTCCAAGATGGCTGCTTCCTGCGACCCATCTGACATCAGGTTGCGAGCGACCTACCAAGTGGGCCCCAACCCACAGTTTGAATAACACTGCTCTATTCTATCCGAGCAATCCAGAGTCTTCTGAATATCTAGCTTGACTTTACCATTCAAGGGTAGCCCAGTCTTGAGGCCAGAAGTGGCCTCTCCCAGCCCCGCCATCCTCCCCAAGCATGCAAGAGAAAGACTGAGCTCATCTCCTGCTGCCCCAGCTCAATTGCTGCTTCCTATAAAGTGGCCAGGGGAGAGGATGCTGGGAGTAGGGCGGTACTGCTCCCAAGGTTCTCCCTGCAAACCACTTAAAGAAACAGTGATGACACCGGAACAGGAGGAGAGACATAGATGGTAAGCGTGGAGATGGGTAGAAGAATTTTGGGAGCAGGTTTGAATGGCAGATTGACTTGAGCTGCGTTGGCATGACCAGGAAGTGGTGTATGTGTGCTTTTATTCCCAATTGTACAAGTGGGGAACCAGCGCTGATTCAACAGCTGGTTCTAAGCCACAAACAGAATGCAAGAGGCCGACCTCATATTTCCCAAATCTTAGGAAGCCTATGAGTATAGGAGCCTCTAACAGGAAAAGAAAAACCTGTATTCAGATGCACAACGCTGCCTGGATGATGATGATGAGGTTAAAGCAGAAACTTCAGGCAACAGGACCTGTACAGTTTCGCACTCAAGCTGGCCACACCCTTCCCACAGCACCCATTAAACTGCTCTATTGCACAAGTGTCCCCCACCCCATGATTCACGTCAGGTACTTCAGTATGACTTCAGTATGACTTCAGGTACTTCGGCTTCAGCAGTATGCGAATCGAGAACTACCAGATGTACAAGCTGGTTTCCGAAGAGGCAGAGGAACTAGAGATCAAATTGCCAACCTTCGCTGGATCATGGAGAAAGCAAGAGAGTTCCAGAAAAACATCTACCTCGGCTTCATTGATTATGCTAAAGCCTTTGACTGTGTGGATCACAACAAACTGTGGCAAGTTCTTGAAGAGATGGGAGTTCCAGACCACCTGATCTGCCTTCTGAGAAACCTTTATGCGGGTCAGGAAGCAACAGTTAGAACTGGACATGGAACAACCGACTGGTTTAAAATTGGGAAAGGAGTACGACAAGGCTGTATATTGTCACCCTGCTTATTTAACTTATACGCAGAGTACATCATGAGGAAGGCAGGGCTGGATGACTCACAAGCTGGAATCAAGATTGCTGGGAGAAACATCAACAACCTCAGATATGCAGACGATACCACTTTACTGGCAGAAAGTGAGGAAGACCTAAAGAACCTTTTGATGAGGGTGAAAGAGGAAAGTGCCAAAATTGGTTTGAAGCTCAACATTAAAAAGACTAAGATCATGGCAACCACTCCCATCACTTCCTGGCAAATAGGAGGGGAAGAAATGGAAGCAGTGACAGACTTTATTTTCCTGGGCTCCAAGATCACCGCAGATGGTGACTGCAGCCATGAAATTAAAAGACGTTTACTTCTTGGGAAGAAAGCTATGGTGAACCTAGATAGCTTAATCAAAAGCCGAGACATCACCCTGCCAACAAAGGTTCGCATAGTCAAAGCGATGGTTTTCCCAGTAGCCATGTATGGCTGTGAGAGTTGGACCATAAGAAAGGCAGAGCGTCGAAGAATCGATGCTTTTGAATTATGGTGTTGGAGAAGACTCTTGAGAGTCCCCTGGACTGCAAAGAGATCCAATCGGTCAATTCTCCAGGAAGTCAAGCCTGATTGCTCCCTGGAAGGACAAATGCTGAAGCTGAAGCTCCAATACTTTGGCCACCTGATGAGAAGAGAGGACTCTTTAGAAAAGACCCTCATGCTGGGAAAGATTGAAGGCAAAAGGAGAAGGGGGCGACAGAGGATGAGATGGTTAGATAGTGTCACCGAAGCAATGAATATGAAATTGGGTGAACTCCGGAAGCTAGTGGAGGACAGGGAGGCCTGGCGTGCTGTGGTCCATGGGGTCGCGAAGAGTCGGACACGACTTAGCGACTGAACAACAACAACAACTTCAGTATGAACCGCTATAGCAGGTGGCAAATGGAGAACAGCTGCTGGAAACAGCTAGTGTCAGGAGACTGAGGCGTCGTCGTCATCCTAATCAGGCTGAAGGACATTAGAATCAAGGTCCAGCAAAGCAATATAATAGGGATTCCACATGCCCACAACTAAAGACAGAACTGTTGTCAAATGACTATATATACACATGCATCAATGAAAATCCCCTTCGGGCGCAAATCTGCTCCAGGAGCTCCTGCATGAATGACAGGGCAATCCTATTTGTGTCTACTCAAAGGTAAGTGCCACTGAGGTCATTGGGGCTTACTCCCAGGAAAGTGTATCTAGGATTGCAGCCTGAGTTACTTACATTTTCTTGGAGGAACCAGGGGTGACATAACGGGTAGGTCAGGCACTGGCCAAAGGTCCTTGCCTGCCAAAGACCCGACCTGGCCAGACCAATCCTGAGCCCTCTGTACCAGCGGAGTGTGAGCACTCTGCGTTTCTTCATGCGTGGGTAAGAGTACAATGTGGGCCCAGCACAGGGCTTTGCCCCAGAGGCCCCAACTGCCTGGTGCCAACACTGAGTAGGGTGGCATAGGCTGGAAATCCAGCCTGTCTTCCTTCCAGACACTGACTAGACCAGCAGTTCCCAACGTCCTACTCGGAAGTGTGAGGGCAGGGACTGGGGCAGGCAAGGGTGCCCTACAGCATCACAATAACTGTGGCGATGTGAGCACCCCGGGGGCTCTTAGCACATGGGGGGCACGGCAGCCTCGGGTAAGGTCTAGGAGGCCTGCAGCTCCCTCTGTGAGCCTCCCCGTGGCTGTAAAAAGCCCCGTTTTGCATGCGCAAAGCACTTGCTCTTTTTGCACAAAAAAAAGGAAGTGCTTTGTGTAAGCAAAACAGGGCTTTTTATAACATCGGAGAGGCTTGCAGAGGAGGCTGTGGGCTTCCCAGACTTTGCCAGAGGCTGTCGCAGCCCCCCGAAGCGGTAAGAGCCCCCAGGGTGCCTGCAACACCATGACTGCAGCAGTGCTGTCAGGCACCCATGCCTGGGCCACTCCCCTTAAGGGGGAATGGCCCAGGAAAGTTCCCCAATGGTGGATTCCAGGTCCCAGGTCGGGAAACACTGGACTAGACCCAGACCCAGACATGATATTAAAAGTATCAGCAGCTTTCTAATTTGTTGTTGTTAACACAGGAGGTCCTAATTGGGACCATGGCATAGGGCAATTAACTGCTTTCCCTCCCCACGCCCGTCTTGCAACTCAATCCAGATCAGGGTTCCAAGATTCCCATTTGCCCTGGCACTCATAGCCACTTCCCTTTGAGAGCACATAACAGCTTTGTCCAATCCTTTGGAAAAGGTTTAAACTCCTGTGCTATTGTCCCTATCTAGGTTAAGCCACCAGATCACTAAATTTAACGACCTCAATTTTACAATTTTGAAAGTGATGCTGCATTTAACATCGTGTCTTTTTGGCCCCAAGAACTGTTCTTGCACAAGTCTGCATGAAATACTGGGGCCTGCATGGCAGCAGTGCTTGGAGGATTTCACTTTTGTTGGACAAGATCAACCAGCCCAAGCGCACTCAAACATGAATCTCCGAGAGCTCCAGGACTAATGTAGTGACAAGACAGGTATGCCTAAGGGGGCAGAAAGAACAGCAACGGTGCAGGTTCTTTAATGCTCACCACAAAGCTTTGAAGTCGGCTCCAATTGTGTGCATCAAGTTCACATCAGACTCACTGTTCTGACATTTCCGCCACTGACTCCCACTTCTCTACATGCATATCAAAAAGCCTTGAAAAACCAAGTTCATCATGAAGCAAAACTGCTCCTAGACTACTGATAGCCAATGAAGGTATGTGTACATGTTTGAATGCTTCCTCATTGAGAAAAATCCCTACACACGGAAGTTATCAGGGAGAGGACTAGACCCAAGCCCTTCCCTTTGCATTGAATGAGTTCTTTCTTTCTCTCTCATATGTAAGTGTCCAATCAATTGACCCGCTCAACTGTGGTATTAAGTGGAACAGTTCAAGAACAGGTTTACAGCCGGCAGTGGCTTAGCAAGTTTGGAGTGGTCCTCCCTGGGTGCCAGGCTGGAAAGAGGTGCTGCAAAGTATGAGTGTGCACATGCTCCAGCTGCTTCCTGAGTCAGAACAGTGGCTGGAGCACATGCGCACTCACTAAGGCATCTGGGGCAATTTTGGGCGGCCTCCTCCCCTGGGAGAACCTGAAAGTGACACCATGACGTCACGGCCCTGAGCATCGTGGCCCTTGCAAAACTGCTGAAAACAGGCAAATTTAGACAATACTTTAAATGTGCAACTGGCCCTGTGTATTTAGAGACATGTGTGCACTTCTGCGCACCCCTCCCCTTAGAACGCAGGTTAATTCCCCTAATCTCATGGGGGTGATTCATTCAAATGGTCTCTCTACATCTGCTGCTTTAAACATGTGGGCCAGCCAGGTGTTCAAAGTACTGTATTGTCTGAACCAGTCCAATGTATCTGGATGATTGTCTAGACTAGGCCTTCAACATGCGAGCAAGAAAAGCCAATTGATTGCATAGCATCCAAGTTCTCAAACATTCAAGAGTGCCCCTCATGTCGCTTTCAGTCTCCACTGATCACATGCTGCCACAATCAAAGAGAGAAGAGCAAGGAAAGAAAAACCTGCTCCACTAATCTGTTATTACAACACATTCATTTTTTGAAAGCTCACAGCGTTCCATTACTAAAGTAGAGAACCACAACTAGCATTTTAGACATCAGGCAGAGATCAGGCACTGTTAAATCCAGAAGTCCAAATCCAGAAGTCCGTCCACTCTCCGAATACTTTCTAGATTCCTCGGATTGATTGAACCAAACCAGGTTCCACTGATTTTCATACAAACAGCAGTTTAACAACAACAAAAAACCTCTCAACTCAGTTTTGAAACTTGCAGAATATCAAACACTGTAGCTCCCTGTTCTCAAAAATATTGTTTTCAGATCTCTTTGAACCAACATTGTTGGGTAGATAATTAATCTGCCCATTATGCAATACTGAATCATTTTAACTGACTTTAAATCCAATCAGATTTCCTCCTTTGGTCCTTGACACACCTATAAGTTATAACAGATAATCAGAAGCCACCATCTCCTTTACATACAGAGGCAAACATCACTGCTGAACCCTCTAAAGAACCAAAGGTGAGCTGGCACCATCAATTGTGACAGGGACATTTCCTTAAAAGATGAGATTTCTCTGCAATTGCCTCGTGCAGACTTGTTCTGAGATATCCATTCCCAGTGCAGTGAGACAGAAATACAGCCACAGGAAAAGGAACTATTTTTGACAACAGAAATCCCATGTTTGGATCTTTTTCATCATATGAGGATGCCGTAGCTTGAATTGCAGTAGGCCAGAGCCCACTTACTTTTGTGATGGCCCTCTTACCTACAGTGCTATTTTTAGAAGCCTTTGGGCTGGAGGATGATTTGACTAAGATTGGGAGGGACTCAGGGAATTGGTGGATCTCTACCTTTTTCTCCATAAGCTGAACACAGGCCCTTGCACCATTGTGTGAGGATGTAATTTCAACCCCTGCAAATAGCTCCTGGGCTTGGCCACACTTTGCCAAAGGAAGCAACTTCTGTTCTTCAACAACACATAGTGCAGTAGATATTTTTGAAACCCTGCTGTCCAACTTTAGATTCTCTTAGCTTTTCTTCCCAAACTGACCAGGAATTCAGGAGCCACCCACTTAAATAGATGACATCTCCAATCAAAGAGAAAGGCATATACAATTTTCCGTCTATGTTCTCATCCTTCGTCTCAGCTCAGGACTTCAAGTTTATGAGTTGTACTCTGCAATAGTAATACTGAAACTTCCTTTAGAAATTGTGTCCGCAACGTGCCAGTTTTGCAACTGCATAATGACTGGAGGGGGAGAAGAATTGAAATGATCTCCAACCTCCTGCCCTCCACAATGTGAAGCTGTTCAGTCCAGGAAAACTGTGTCATTGGATTCTGCCAAATGCATAAACTGGCCCTCAGTGCTCTTGTGCAGAACTATATCCTGCAGCTGCATGGAGTCTCTCTCATAACAGAGATTTCTGAATCTGATTTTGCACAGAGTTAAATCAAAGGAAAGACAAAAACTACATCCCACCTTCTGATGTAAAGGAATAAACAAAAAAGAAACTCCTTCAATATGGTATTAAACAAGAGCAAAATTACTTCTCTATCCTCCAACAACATTCACAGCAGTGCCACTTTCACCTATCCCAATTCCGACATATAGACTGATGATCTCTTATCTGGACTGCTTGGGATGGGAAGGTGCCTGGATTTAAGATTTGTCTGGATTTTGGAATAATTGCATAAATATAATGAGAAATGCTTGTTCTTTTCATGAGTACCCATTTGGGTGTTTGCTGGCCTCTGACATTTTTCAACATATGTACAGAGACACCCTGCAGAGCATAGAATACACAGCCTGCATCTGCACTGCATCTGCACAAGGCCTTCTAGTGTTGCAAGACCTTCTAGTACATGCACAAGACCTTCTGGTGTTCACTCCATAGAAAACAAGTCTTGGACAAAAATGTCTGGATTTTTGAATGTCTGGGTAGTCCAGATTTTGGATGTCTGGATAAGAGGTACCTCTATTATGATTGCGGATGAAGAACAATTCTCCAGATGCTTTATTTAACTTACACTAAACAAAGTGTGGAACTGCCTAAAGACAATGGATTTTCATTACTCATTTCACATGCACACAAACCTTGTACGGCATCATCAGAGAGCTGCACACTTTGCTGCTCACCTGGCAAGGACCCCCCACGCCCCAGATAAGCTGATTTTGAGCTGAAATCACTATGTGACTCCTTGCAATCCCAATCCCCACATAATTCTCTCCTTGTTCTTGCAGGGCATTTCCTGATACCAAGCCTGTAGTGGTTGAGCCTCAAAATCTCCAGCTACAAAGGGCACAAGACGGTTCACCCTACCATATGTAATGTCACTCAAGAATCATATAATACAAAGTCAGAGGACCTGTGTGGACCGCTTGATGGCCTTGCCACAAGCATCCCCAAGTTCAAATCTTAGATAAATAGCATTTGTCTTCATTTCCAGTGCAAACGGGAGCTCAGGGAGCATCCCTGATGACGGAGCTATTCACCAAAAGTATCACAGCTGACAACTGCTAGTTATGCCTACAGTGCCTACTAGACACCTTGGACCCAGGCTGTTCAGCTCTGCTGGTACACCAAACTGACTAATAACTTAGAACGTGGCCTTCTGCTGAGTCAGACCATATGTCCATCTAGGGCAGTATTGCTGACACTGACTCGGCAATACACCTAGTTTCAGGCAGGCTCTCTATCCTGCCTGCAGATACTGAGGATTGACCTTCTGCATGCAAAACAAATGCTCTTCCCTGGAGTGATGTCCCCTTTCTGGATTTGCTATTGAAATTATGGTTATTAAATTTGCCATTGTCAGAAGTTCCAAGGCGTACAGCTGTGTGAAAGGCAGAAATTCAAAAGTGTCTCTCAGCACTGAGGGAAAGCTGCACCTGTGACTTTTTGCCTGCCACGCAGCCACTGATGTTAGAGTCTCACACAAGAACGGAAAGCCACCGCAATACAATTCATCACTCCAGCTCATGTCCTTAGGATTGTTGCCCATTTCCTCTGGCTCTGCTCCTATACCTTTTAAGAGCAGCCTACCACACTGAGATTCAACAGGTGACTCTTTTCCCAGTACTTTTATCTTCCTGCTAGGAAAAACATCACCTGTCTCAGGCTGTACTTAAAAACTCAGGAAGGTAGCAACGCGAACTGAAACAAGAGGAAGTCACCACTTTTGTCCAGCAAAACTTCTTCCCTCCACATTTCTTGATTCTGGAACAAGCAGAAGTTCAACAGCTACACGTTTCCCAGCATGGAATTGAAGCACTTCTGGCTTCCCCAACTGAATTTCACCTGCCGCACAATAAGTCGGGGGGGGGGGGGCGGAGAGATGTGGCTTCAGTGTATCAGACTTCATAGGATTAAACGCACCGCGTCGATCAAACAAACAGTATTTACAGACCGCTTTTCAACAGAAAGTTCACAAAGCGGTTTACAGGCAAATAACAATAATGAAGTTTCATTCAACCCGCTTCCGAGCCCGTCCCCGTCCCCGTCCCCAGTCCCGAAAGGAAGCCCTCCCGCAAAGCAATGCTTTCTCGCCTCGACGCCGCTTCGGCAAGGCTCTCTTCTGGCCGCTCTCGCCCGAGTGCCTGCCTGACCTGCCGCCGCCGGCGGGACAAGGGACGCCCCAGACGGGGGAAGCCGGAGGAGCCCGCAGATGTCACCGCCACGACTCTTGGGGCACCTGCCCGATCACCACCTTTTGCCACAACCCCGCCGGGGGCGGCTGTGCCAAGCCTCTCTCTCCCTCCCCTGCCCGCGAAGGAAGCGTCTGGCGCCGCCGCCTGCCTTACCCGACCCGGCCGGAGGTGCAGATGGACCCAGCAGAGGCTCCCGGCTCGGCTCAAGGCGAAGTAGCTCGCCTCAACCCGGAAATGAGCGACAGAGTCCGAAGAAAGCGGCGCTCCAACTTTTCTCCTCCTCACGCACGGCTCCTTCGCCGTCGCCCTGCAGGTGCGGCGCGGCGAGGCGGTGGAGGCTGCCGCCTGCGGGCTGGAATCGGAGGGAGCGACGGCAGCGCAGCCCGGCGCGTTGCCAATCAGAGCAGCTTGCAAACATCCTGCTCGGCTCGCCGCACGGCCACGCTCCCCGCTCGGGCCCGTCGAGCCTCCGGGAGCGCCTGCCTTGAGCTGGCCCAGGGACGCCTTCCCCGGTGCACGCACACGTGGAGCCTTCCGGACGTGGCTCGAGGAAGCGGGGAGGCCGGAAGGGCCGGACTGGTCTGAAGGCATGTGCCCAGCGCGGCAGCTAACCTTGAAAGTCCCCGCCAGAGTCGGGCTATTGCTTTTTCCACCCCGCTGCGTGAAGGGAGCACAGCAGCCAGTGGGGCGGAAGGCCTGATCAGTGGAAAAGAATCGATCCTTCTGCAGAAGGCCAGAGCGCTGGGAGACCGTTCACGTGTATGAGCTGGTTCCTTCAGTAGCGTACCTTGGAAGGGTGTTGGGGGGCAAATAACCCAGGGCGGCAAGCAGCAGGGTGGTGGTGGTGGTGGTGGTGGTGGTAAAATAGCTTCCCCCTGTCTGACACTCCAGCCTTGCCCCCCTCCCAAGGGGTCACCCACTTTCTGCTCCACTTTAAAAGCAGAGGATTGAGCGGGCACTGGGCAGCGGGGGGAAATTCCAGCAGTGGCTTGATTCACCTGCCTCCAGAGCCTTCCCCGGCTGGCTGCCCATCCCTCCTGGCTGCCAGCTGCTCTCCAAGTGGGGCAGTGGCGAACCACACCGATGCTGGCCGTGCAGCCAGTATCATCGCAGTTCCGCCCCACACGGAGAAGCGGCCAGCATCAGCGCGGTTCACTGCCGTCCCACTCACATACAAAAGGTAAAGGTTTTCCCATGACCGAATGGTCTAGTGGTGACCGACTGTAGGGGGCGGTGCTCATCTCCACTTCTAAGGTGAAGAGCCAGCATTTGTCCAGGGACAAGCTTCCGTGGTCATGTGGCCGGCGTGACTATACACCAAGGCGCACAGAACGCCGTTACCTTCCCACCAAAATGGTACCTATTTATCTACTCACATTTTAATGTGCTTTCGAACTGCTTGGTTGGCAGTTAGTGGGGCGGAAATGTGCCAATGGTGGCCGGTGGCTGCATAGCCAACATCAGCACGGTTCTGCCCCTCTGGGGGCAGGGGCAGTGGGGGAAGGCTTCTTTGCACCCCAGGACAGCCTTTGAAGTTCAAAAACATTTAAAATAAAGAAGAACCTTCCTAACTCTTCCAATCAAATGCTGATCTGTTAAAAAAAATTCCCCAAATATCCCAAAGGCTTGCAGTCCTAGCCACATGTAAAAAGCTAAAGGTTTCCCCACGACCGAATGGTCTAGTCGTGACCGACTGTAGGGGGCGGTGCTCATCTCCGTTTCAAAGCCTGTAGAGCTGGCGTTTTGTCCGGGGACAAGCTTCCGTGGTCATGTGGCTGGCTTGACTCTACGCTGTAGTGCACGGAACGCCGTTACCTTCCCACCAAAGTGGTCCCTATTTATCTACTTGCATTTAGGTGCTTTCAAACTCTAGGTTGGCAGGAGCTGGGACAAGCAATGGGAGCTCACGCTGTCGCGTAGTCTTGAACTCCCAACCTTGCAGTCGGAAAGTCCAGCCACATGTACCCAGTACCTCATTGACTATCATTGTTAAAAGCATATATATATAGTAGCCTTTTAAAAGTACAGATCTGTAACATTTTTCCAAATGCAGTCATAGACCATGGTAGCATCAAGTCTAATACAGTCAGTCCTCATTATCTGGTAGGCTGCTAGGGTTGGATTCCTGGAAATCATCGCAGACAGTGAATTCCCAGATAATGAACCATTGATCCTATGGGATCAATGTCCCAAATGTCCTATGGGATCAATGGGGTTATGTTCAAGGGGTATCTTATCTTCTGTTAGAAGAATCCAGTAGAAACACTCAGGAAGCCAGCAGAATAAAACAGGAAATGCCAAAAGATCTCTGAATTCTGCAGAGACCTTCCAGAGATTGCAGGGATCTTCAGAATGGCACATGCGACTAGCATGGAACCCTTAAACATGGCTGGTGGATGCTTCTGCCAGCCATTTTCAAGGTGTCAGTGCCGGTCGCTAGTGCTGTTCTGAATTCTCCTGCAGCCTTTGGAAAGTCTCTGTATAGTAGATAATGAGGACAGAGACTTGGATAACAAGGAAAGTAGCAATTGTGCCCCGTGCAGATCAGTGAGGTGCAATATAAAGAGGACGAACTATAAATTAAAAACAAAATATACTTTGAAATGAAAGGGGACCCACCTGAAATTGGCTTGTCACCCATCTAGTGAGTCCTGACCCACAATCTGAGAAACACTGCTTTATGTGATACTTCTTACTACCCCAGGCAAACTATTTGCAAGCCTAGGAAACTGTTTACACCACAATTCTAAAAGCAAGCCAAAAACATCCATTGTAATCGATGTGATTTGGGCTGAATTTACAAAATCAACTACCAGTGCGCACACACACGTGCACACACACACACACACACACGTGTATACATTCACTTCTAGGTGAATCATCACTTTTCTGCCGTGAAAGCTGGGGTTTGCCTGCATCTGTCCATTCGTCAAATGTATCTACCTGAACAAAGGGGAGGTTCAGTATACTGGCTTGGCGTTTCCTGCTGTTGGATTAGCCAATGAGAGAAGTAGGATCCCAACTCTCAAAACGGGATTAAGAGAAATTGCAGAGTTAAATTGCACATTGCTGACATACCCCTTGAGGGCCAGGAGGTGAACAAGGACACTGCAAGTAAGTTATTCTAGTGCAGGTAGCTTGTCTTAGAATTTTATTTCATTCAATATTTCAGCGGGTAGTTAATCTGTGGAACTCTTTGCCACAGGAGGTGGTGATGGCATCTGGTCTTGATGCCTCTAAGAGGGGATTGGACGGATTTCTGGAGGAAAGGTCCATCGTGGGCTATAGGCAATGATGGATTGTGCAACTTCCTTACAAAGGTGTTGGGCTACTGGTACCGGGTGCAAGGGAGTGGCAACAGGATGCAAGCATCTTGTTGTCTCATGCCTCCCTGGGGCACCTGATGGGCCGCTGTGAGATACAGGAAGCTGGACTAGATGGGCCTTTGGCCTGATCCAGCAGGGCTCTTCTTATGTTCTTAATTGATGTAAGGTGTGACCAGGTCCACGTCTCTCTCTCTCTCTCTCTCTCCTCCCCAGCCCTCCCTCCATCTTGGGGCCCCCTAAGAGTTTTGTGCCTGACGGATCTCCCGCCATGACCCATCACCCTTCCCCTCACAACCATTTCAAGAACTTGACAAAATGGATGTCAGAAGATTGGGCAAAAGGAAGAGAACCAAAGTAAGAAGAAGGATGTCCCAACCTCCATCTAAATGTGCCACTACATCATAAAGATTAACGCCTATGCCAAAAAACTCCATCAGCAATGCACATTAACTGTATATAGTATTTCTTTGTATAGTTATCTTAATCAAGATATCCCCCTTAGCCCTTATGTAGTGCATCCTTCCCATTGAAGGATGCCATTGAAACCCCTTTTGACTGTAGGGTGTTTTCAAACCCTTTGTCTACCTCTCACCTATTGTCTTAGCCTTCTGCTGTCTTATCCCAGTGATTAACCTCTTTATCACCATAGTGCCAGACCCACATTCCATTGATTATCATAAATCTCCCCTTGCTCGACCTGGGGGGTGGGAGAGCAGTGAGCAACCAACCAAAAGCCATAATGTCCCAACCAACCAGGGTCCCCAAAATCCCAGGTCCACCAATAATCCAGCCTGCAATAATCATGTGTATGTTATTGGTTGTTTGTATCCTCATTTACATGCTAAACTGTATAAATGTCTGTTGCAACTGTGTATCATTACACAGGTCCATTTCATTTTTTCTGCATGGTATGCTGCTTGCATCCTGTCATTTTATTGCAATAAAATTATTTTTCTTTGGAAACATCGAAGTCCTGCTGGCATTGTTTTTGTTGATTTCCAGCTTTTGGGAAGGTTTGGCTTAAGGAAGATTTGGCTTTAATTTTCACAGGAGAAAAACACACACCAGGGAAATGGAACTTCAATCTGGCAGGCTTCTATCTCTTTCCTTAAAGGAACAGAGGCATCAGGGGAATCTCTCTCTTTGCAGGGTGATTTCCACACAACACCATCTCTAATACCTGCTTGTATTGGTGTAGTTGACCCTGGCCTATTTTCCCTTTTAATTTTTCTTTTTTCAAACATAGAAATATTCATTAAAAACTCATGGTCCTGTTTGATTTCTCCAGGGCAGAGAGACATTGCCCCTTGCTCTCTTTCAGATCACTCATTGCTAATGCTACAAGGTCTTGCATTCCTACCATCTTGTGTAGGATTGGCCAGGTCAGCTGATTCCCTGGATTCTTCTCAATAACCAGCTGCCTAGGCCATGCTGCCAGGTCTGTCACAGTTACTCTGGATCAGTGGTATTCAAACTTTTTAGACCGGGACCCATTTTTTAGAATGGCACTTGTGTCGGGACCCATAGGAGATGTTATCAATCTGGAAGTGATGTTGTGGCAGGAAGTGACATCATCAAGCAGGAAGTGTTTTCATTGTCATATAATAAAATGACACTCCTGAAATGCAATTTGGCATTCTTGGAGTGCAGCAGTCGTACAACAACTATGAAAAATCCCTGACAGAAAACATGATTAGGACAAAATATGAAGTAAAAGCACTGAACTAAAATAAAAAATTTTAAAAACCTGACTTGAAAATCCAAACTGTTAACATGCACAAAAGGAATAAAACCAGAGTAACACCTGCGGTTTTCAAGATGGCTGCTCCCAGCTTTCCGCGACCCACCAAGTGGGTCCCAACCCACAGTTTGAATAACACTGCTCTAGACAGTATCTTGAGGATGCATGAGAAGCAGGGCCAAGGAGATGGGTTTGCTATAGTTCCTCAGGCCCCGCTCCCAATCATGGTTGCCACCCAGCCTTTTAGAGTGTCCAGGGTTGGACATACCCTATGGGAATTAGTGGGAACAACTTGTGCAGCTCCCAAATGCCTCAGAGTTGTGGAGGAAACTGAGAAGCTTCATCCAGGAGTGGGAAGGACAGAGTAGGCTCAGGCATGCAGGCACCAACATTCCTTTGTTAAAAAGAAAATTCCCTGGAGCCTACCTGAACTCTGCAGCCCTGGTGGGAAGAGCTGCCTGTGCACCTGAGAGGTGCCACAAGCAATGTACCTTCTCCCTCCTCAGCACTACACAATACACCACTGCAGTCTCATCGCATCTTTTGTTAAGTTTGGCCTGGGTTAGTCAGAAGTTGTCCCCGATCCAGTCACACACTAGGGAAGATGACAAGACTACATTTTAAATAAGAAAGAGGTTCATAGAGTTTGTGGCTGTCCCAGCTTTGACATAGCAATGTCTGGACCAAACATGAACTCTAATGCACTACTTTTACAATGTTTCTTTTAAAAAGTTTTTTTTTCCTGAGCACATCCCTGGCAAGGACCTACCCAAACTACACGGCCAGTTCCTCATGAGGTGGCACTGAATGCTAGGAGCCTGATAGCTAGGTGTGTTTGAAAATGGTGTTTTTTTTCCCACAATTTCATTATTTGCAAGGCAAAAAGTAGTGTTTTTATTCCAAGTTCTCACTTTTATTAATTTTAAATGCTTTAAAAAATGTACTAGCTAGGCTATATAGGAGAAGGCATGCCAGCAGATGCAGCCACAGTATGATTTCTAATAGGAAAAGGAATCTCTTAATTCCTTCATGGCTCTTTGGTGTTTACAATATTTTCCAGAACCATGTTTTGTGTTTTAACAGAAACACCTACCCCTACCAATGGCTCATTGGCATCATGCCCCAATCCCATCAGAGATGAACCAGCAAAGTTACTGCAGTTGGGCAACCATCAGCCATCTCAGCAGGGCCTATGGGCTGAGTGGAGAACTGATGGCCCCAGCAAGGTGTCGTATTGAGAGGATGGAAGTAGTATCGAGAGAAGTCTGATGGTGTTACAAGCCATAGGGCTGTACAAAGTATCTTGGTGCTATTAGGGTTAGGTTATTTCATGTCATTAGTCTATCTTCGATCAGTAATTTCTCTTGTTCTATTGGGTCACATCTTTTTCCCACATTCACGACCATCAGTTCCCAAGCCAGATCTGGAGGTGCACATTGTCAGATAAGAAAACAACCAGTAGAGTTAGAAAGTATTTTATTAGGAGGTATATTCTTTCAAAATAAATACTTAAATGCACTTCAAGCAAAACATTGCGGTGGTGGTGGTGGTGGTGGTGGGGAGAAACAGGAGAAAGCAAAGCATTTCAAATTAATACCATACATTCAAGTATTTTAAATTTAAGTATTAACACTACTGAAGATAGTGCCACGGAAATAATATCAGTTGCTAGTTTCCTCACGAATCTCATTGCTGCTTTGACTTCAGAGAAACACTTGCATTACTCACTAGCAAATGCTAAAATGGATCCACAGGCTGCCCACAGATGTGCACAACGGTGTCTGAGAACGCCCACCTTCACCCCCCCCCTTGCACATAGTTCTCAGGCCTGAAATAAGGCAAATGCAAAATAAAAGTTGTTCTTTTTATAAGGCTAAATCATTTTCTCTATTTGGCATAATGGCCCCTCTGCAAACTGGGAGGGCCAATGCACATCAGTGGAATGAGGATACCAATTACTTGTCACTACTCCATCTGTGAAACAGTGTTACCAAACCAATACTGTAGTTGCTAGTGGATTCATGTAAGCTGAACATAAGAGAATAGGAGGGAATATCCTTCAGGACAGCAGCAACAGAGAGTGCTTGAAAGCTAGGCATTTCTAAGGTACCATGAGAATTTGAGCGAAATGCCATATTAGCAGATGCCTACAACTGAACAAGCCAAACTAGAGTTCCCCTGTGTAATCAGATGCCATTCTTCAGCTACTACAACTACATAAAAAGCTATATGCCAAGTAACACAAGGCTTTACCCTGACAACACCGACATCAGTGAATCTCCACATGTGATTTAAATGGGCAGGGGACTTCCATCCCTACTGGTACTTTATTGCTGTGTGTCACTTCTATTATAATTGTGCTCAATTTCAGAATAATTTGGTCATCATTAGAGCTGGAATTAATCTAGAATATAACATTTGAATCGATATCAAAATTCTAGACAACACTTAATGGATTTATTTTCCATTTAAACAGTCCAGTGCATATTGTAATACTAAGGCTTGGCACAAACATCTGGATTTTAGTATAAACAAGTAGTTAATAAAATTATATTTTTTTAAAAATTACCAGAAAGAGGTGTTTGGGGTTAACTTTATAAGCTAGCCTCTTTTATAACTCTGGTTGCTTTCCCAGCTGATTAAATGGATTGCTATAGAAAAGGCCTCTTGAAATTAGAACATCACAGCATATTAGCAGCAAAGGAATGCAGCAGAACAATCATTGTGCCGTAAGCAGCAGCTTACTACAAAACAGCTACATGGTTGTGCAAGACATTTTAAAATAAGATACGGTGTGGAATAATTTAGTAGTTGGTTATACTGTACATACACACGAGTCAGAGTCACTCTTTGCATTCCTAGAGGTAACAAGTGACATTTACATTATAAGCGGTTTTTAAAAAAATGGTTTCTGCTTGAGCTTGGGATGATGGAGGAAATCCATGCTTTTCCAGATATTTCAAAACTGAAGCTTTTTTTTTTTTTTTTTTAAAGAGAGACTGTAGCAGGACAATCAGACAATAGTTCACTCAAACAACATTGTTCACTCTCTTGCATGTAGGACTGCATGTTTGTGTGTCTGAGGAAGCCCTGTCTTTGCTAAAGGACACTTAAAGTCTCTGCTTGCATCTTCTAGCTAGAGCCCTCCTGCTTATAAATGCTTATATTACTACTTTTAGATGAGAACGTCTAGGTAGGAGAATGGCTATTCAATTGGCCCTGCTGCCAAACTCTCACCACTCCCATCCTGCCTAGTCACAAAGACTTCACATTTTAAGAGCTCTACTGAGCTATAATTATTTAACGTTTGCTAATAGCTTGATACAGCTGACAAAGCATTGGGCGGTTAATTAAGGACTGAAAGATTTTTTGGATATAATATCACCAAACTATATCCATTGTATTGCCTGCTCCCACACACACACTCCTAATAGCTCCTTTACTCCAGAAGTTCTGATATTCTGAAATGAAAGCCATCACAGAAAGCAGTGATCGTCCCTCCGACTTCCATGCATTTGGCTACCAGAAGGTTTTTGCGCTATAGGTCAGTGCTGCCCTGATTTCCTACTTGCCTCCTTAGGCAGACACAAAATCTATTAGATCACACTCTGGACAATGTCACAATGTGACAGTAAAGCACGTGTACCCCATTGCACCTCCTCTTGCACTCCAGCAACCCTTGAAAATGCATCACTATATGTACTAAACTAAACTTACTCATATGCACTAAACTATAGCCTACCCATCCTCCCTGCCCACCAAAAATTATGGTTTCTTTGGCTTAGAGATAGATTGTTTGTGCTAAGAGGAACAGCAAAAGTAGTTTGTTTGGGGTACAAAAGGAAGTCAACTTTTTGTCTAGTGGCACAACTTTACCAACCCCTCTTTTGCCCCTATGGCACAAAAGATGTGCAGTACAAAACTTAGAGGGGAGGGGAGGGGAGGAAGAAAATGCTAGATAAAAACAGATGTGAAAATGACTGCTGCTGCTTTTCTACTGCGGTACATGTTTGCCATGCTCCACAGTAGCATGCATGCAGCAACAGCAGTGAAATGTGAGCCAAAGTTCAGTGCTGGTAATAATGTCACATTTGCTAAGAGGCTACAAGGGGAGAAATTCTACACAGCTGGTGGGGACTTGCTCTACTACCTACAGTGTTTTGTCCTAATGCATATTACAGTGGCCAACTAGCGGAAGGGAGAACATGGCAAAGGCTTCATTAATAGATACCAGCCCCTTGACTCAGAAAGCAATTAAATGCCCTTTTGACTCTACAGACTAAAGGAAACAAACTCCAGGTTAACCTCTCAGCATTTTACTAGAAGTAGGAAGAGAGGCTCAGATTCACTGGTCTAAGATGCAGAGGATACAAAGGAGGATGTACTTCCACGTTTGGTGCTTTTCCAACTAACCCTTTTCCTTCTGTTCACATAGTACTGTCATTCCTTTTGGAATCTTCCAAGCCCCAAGTCCATCCATACTTACCAACACAACCAATCACCTATAGAGCAACAACAGCCACAATCATGCCATGGTTTCATAAAGAAACAAGATTTACCACTGGCACAAGTGGCTGTGGATTCCACAGACTTGTTGAAGTCCACGTGGATCAGTGTCACTGCTGTCTGCAGGCTCAAACAACTTCATGTCACTTTGCAAGTCAAATCAAATCTCTCCCTTCTCCTTCTAGGTCCAGCTCCAGTAAATCAGTGCAATCACAAGACAATTACAAACATGCATTAGGCTGTCTTCTGCATTCGCCTATCCTTCTCTGTATCCATTCTGCAACATTACATGCATTAAATTATGTACTTTTTTAAAATAAGTTAAAAAAACTTTTGGGGGAGAAAGAGCACCCAAAATGTATTCTTTGTGCTCTTGTTGTTGATTTAACTATAAATAGAATATTTCAACTATTCAGACTGCAATATTTTTTAAACCAGATTTCAGTTTCCAATGTTCTCTCTTCTCCCCAAAGGACAACAGTAGCTTAGAAAGGGACAGGTCTGAGTAAAGCAAGGAACCCTAGTAGCACAAGAATCTCCTTTTACAGTTCTGTGTTCCTAAAATTTGTATTGGGAGCAGAAGCACCCAGGAAGATTTGTATGAGAGAATGTGGGGCAAGAATATCCCTGTTGAGGGCTCAAAACCACAGCATGACTTGAATACAAAAGCTGGTCCAGCAGTCATTCTAGGCTGCCTTACTTTTACTGTTCCACAGCACAGACAATGAAAATCCCAGGGAAGTTCTCTCTCACTCTCACTCTCACTCACTCAGCCATAAGTGGTTAAACACAAAGAAACAATAGAGTGCTGATTGTGTCCTAATCCTCTTATTTAAAAACAGCAAGTTCAAGATTACCCCTCCTAGAGGTGCCCCAACTGAAACGCTTACAGTTCAGACAAGAGAACAGTCAATTGTGTTGCAGTTGCCAAATGCGTATACGTCCCACCTTGAAGACTGATGCCCAATACACCAAAGTGAGCACTGTACCAGTCATCTGCTCCGTCATGGCACAATGCCCAAGATCAAATCTCTTTCTGTGCATGGAGGAAAAAATCCCTTAGTAGATAAGGACTCCACTAAGATGCTGTAGAGATGCACAGTCCACCCGCCCTCCCCTCCACCTTGCCCAATCTCTACGGATGGTCTCAGAAGAGCTGGAGGGTCTCTTGTGTGCAGTCTGCTGGGGGGTGTCTCATCTGCAACCCTTCTGCTGGGAAGATGGAAGCCTGCAGGTCCACATTGATGCAGAACAGCCCCAGCATCAGCTGACGCTGGTACTCTTCCCATTTTGTCATAACGTCCGTCAGAGAGAGGTTGCCCCGCAGCCACTTGGGCAGTGACTCCCCATAACTAGTGCTCAAAGGGAGAGGCAAGCTTTGGGTTTTTCTGAGTTCAAGATGATAATACAGCCTGAGAGACAAAAAAAGAGAGAGAGATCAATGTATAATGCTATATCTGTAAGCAGAGCATATATGTCTGTAACGTTAGGCCTTCCAGGCTAGATAAGAAGAAACAAATGAGTGTTGGGGTGGAGAAAGAAGGAGAGAGAAAGAGATGCACATCCCATCACAATTTCTCCTCTGCATCGTATCAGTCTCACAGATTGCTATGATAGAATATATAAAGCCAGCAGAACAAGGTAGGGCCAAGACAAGATGGCAGACAAGCAGAGCTTCCGGTCTCCCTGTGTACCTCAATACTGACCTTTGACACCCTGGCTATCCTAGTCATGCCCTTTGCTAGTCTCATCACTGGCCCATGAACAGACAGTGCCACTTGAGCAGAATTAGGCTGAACGGAAACTTTGAGCGTCCTCCAGAGTCCCCCGGTTGGTGACCGCCACACAGCAGTGTTTCACTGAGTCTGAGAAAGGGAGTCAGGTGTACACATAAGAATGGTGCAAGTCACAGAGAGTGGACTGCACTGTGACAGACAGAGAGTCTTCACTCACGCATGGAATCCATGCTAACCACTCTTGTCAAATATCTTTATAGAGCCACCGCCACCACATGCAACTCCATCTTGTGTGACTTGACTATTACTCAGGTAATAGTATTACTTACTATTTTGCAATCCTAACCTGGAGTTGGACCGGCACAGTTAGGCCAGCAAAGTTTGGCCCACACAAAGGACACTGTAAAGTATGTCTGGATCGCTCTCGCAGTCAGAGAGGGCAGCAAACAAACATGCACCATCCTCCCTGACTCAGAGTGTGGTCCAAATGTGCTTTACGGTGGCTCTTGTGCCAGCCAAACTGTGCCGGCCTAACTCCAGGTTAGGTTTGTGCCCTCAGTCACAGAGTGTCTGTTTTGCCTACAGAAGGTCCCATGTTCAATCCCAGGCACCTCCAGGAAAAGGATCAGGGAACACATGGACCTGGGGCCTTCTGCATACAAAGCAGGCACTCTATGACTGAGCAGTAGCCTTTCCCCAGAGTTCTGAAACCAGAAGTTGATTAGCACAAAACATTTTTATTTCTACAAGCCAGCCTTATCTTCTCTGGGAACA
>JAJKFI010000016.1:3043263-3056056 GCA_029204185.1 Lerista edwardsae | reverse complement strand
CCGCCGCTTTCCCGCCCGCCGGGGTGGGCGGGAAAGCGGCGGAACGCACCGTTACGCAACAGGCGGACTGCCGGTCAAAGGTAAGTCCCGCCCAGCGTACCGGCTGAATGCTGCCGCTGGTTGGACTGCCACCTGCCATGTGTTTTTTTTTTTCAGGTGCATGGCAGTGGTGGCAATTTTAGGGTCCTTTTGCATGTTGTTCTTCTCAATGTTGCGATACTCCCAGAAAAAAACCGAAGGGAAACAAACTGTCGTACCTGGCTGAAAGATGGCTTCCTAGTTTCTTCTTGGCTCTTCTCATGAGATAGTGACAGACTTTCCTCGTCTGCTCTTTCATCCACCTAATGTCCTCGGGAACATCCGGCAGCCATTCAAGCAATCTGACAGAGAGAAGTGACACACAGAGAAACTATTACCCGCAGGGGCCACTGCTATTCTTCAGGCATTAATCAAAGAAGGCATCATGCAATGGACCCATTTAAACTCTTAAACTGTCGGTTCAGGGTTGCCCCTTGCATCACTAGCAGACAGGCAAGTTTCTCCAGCAGTAGTCACGGTTCCCAAACTGTCAGCCATGGCTCCCTGGGGGGCTGCAGAGCTTGGGGAGCAGCGGAATCCCCACGAAAAAACAGCCACCCTATACACTGTATAGGATGGTAGCCCTAATGCGAAGCCACGGCTAATAGTGGGTCAAGGGAGCTGCCAGTCAAAAAGGTTTGGGAGCCACAGGACTACATGTTCCAAGGAGATGTAGCAAGTGTTTCTCAAGTAGTGTGACCTGCCTAAAAAAGGAAAAACCACTTTAAAACAGCATTTGCCAATAGAAACCCAAGATGCTTTTAAACCCCTGCTAACTGGGCAAGAGGCACTCTTTCAAGTGGTGTTCCTCTTATATTTAGCAGGGGGAGAATATATACAAGAGGGATTCCTCTTATATTTAGCACTCTTCACCCCTGCGCAGTGCCTTTTCTAGTGACTGTTGCTGGGGGTGGTCTGCTTTTTTCTTTTTTGTTGTGAGCCCTTTTGAGATAGGGAACCATTTAATTATTATATTTTTTGCCTGTAAACCACTTTGTGAACCTCGTGTTGAAAAGAAGTATATAAACACTGATAATTGATCAAATATTTTCTTAAGAAAATGTGTGATAATCCATGAGACTTTGAGGGTTGCAAGTGTGGTAGCTGAAACAAAATATTAGCTCCCACCTCATGTACTTGCTGCCCATTCCCCATACTGCTTATCCCATGCAATTGGGTGTATATGTGTGTGCACGCACATGCGCGCGCGCGCACAGCAAACATAAAACCTGTTTTAGACAGCAATCCTAAATGTATAGGATTATGCTGTTAATCCTGTTTGTATGCTGCCTTGACCTATCTTACGGTTGGAAGGGCAGGATACAAAATTTCTAAAACAAACGTTCTTTCCCACAATGAGTTTCAGAAACATAGAAAACCAACCTGACGGTGAAGGAGACGGCAGACTCTAGAGGAAGAGTGTATGGGAGCATCAAGGTAGAAGCTAGGCGCACAGGTAACAGGTTGGCAATATCAGTGAACAGCCCCCTCCTCTCCGCACATGCTTCCAAAAGGGCTGAAGATAGAGAACCCAAGTTATTACAAACAACAGTTCGGGGTGGGGGAAACAAACAAAATACACACGAAGACCACCCTCTCTCAATTTTGATTGGGGGGGGGGCGGAACCAATGACTAATATTAAGTTCTCTCATGAAAACCCTCTGCTCCAAGCACCCATCCAAGAGGCATACAAATATTGAACCATCCAGCTCACAAGAAGCTGCCAAAGTTATCTGTTGCTCCTCTTGATCACTCAGTAATACTTGTAATAATCTTTTAAAAGATGCATAAAAGCTGCCACAAGGTGTGGTGATAGCCATTAGCCATTTAAAAGGAGGTTGAATAAATTCATGGAAGAAGGGGTCTCGGAACGGCTACTAGTCGTGATGATTATGTGCCACCTCCAGATAATCATGCCACACTGCACTTGCCGCAGTTCCCATGCTGAACTGCAGCTTCCACTTTTCATAGCTGATCTTTGAAGAAACCTGTGCCAGGCAGTCGCTTCCCCTGGAAAATTGAGTGCAGAGCTTGCCTGGGCAACGGGGAGTGGAAGTGGCCAACTGGCATGAGTTTCTGATCTTAGCTGAAAGTGATCGCTGATCTTAGCGAAAAGTGGAGGCTGCACGACAGAACAGAAAATCTTCGCCACTGCCACGCTACAGATGGGTAATCTTGGGAGGCAGTGGGCCGTGGTTAGAGACGGCTGGGTTAGACTCATAAATAATGACTGACCTTCAAGGCTGTGTGGGAGTTTGAATCCCGTCTCCCCAGTTCTAGTCACTCTAACCACTAAACCACACTGATGCACAAAAACAGACTGCCTACCTTGTCCATTTCATACATGTATACACAGGCACCTAAATTTGCTCTGGATACAACCAACAGTGCTTGTACTAAACAATTAAACCAATGCAACTGTCATGGCTTCCTCCAAGGAGTCCTGGGAACTACAAGTGACCTGTGAACTAGAAAAACTCAAACCCTGCACACAGACCAAAGTAAGTACACTGTGCGGGTCATCCAAATCCAGCGTTCTCAACATTTCTCCCAATTTTGGGCCTAAGTAAAACCTGAAGTACCATAAAGGTCCTGTAAAGGTCTTCGATGAGAACATGGTCCCACCAGAGACTTTCTCCCAGATGGAAGTACATACCCTTGTTCAGCTCAGGAGGCAAGTGTTCAAGAATGTGGTCTTCAGCCTCTGCCAGCGCAGCATTCTCTGCCAGTTGACTGTCTTCTTCTCCTGCCTCTGCCTCTTCTTGGTTCCTCTCACCTGTGCCATTTTCAATAGCCAGCAGAGGGCGGGTAGGACTTCGGTGGAGGAGACCTGAGGAAGGCAGATAGGTGGTGGAATTGTTGTGATTCAGCCAAGGGAAACACCAAAAATAACCTTATTTGCTGGGTGGTTACATTTCTTTCACATTTCTTCATACTATGAAGCCTGTTAGAGATATTGTGTACAGAAGGGAGGTGGATAACTGTGTTGCACCATAGAGGATGCTGGACACCCCCCAACTGCAAGGCAAGAGAGTTTTCAAAGCCAAGCAGAGGTGGCAATACATTTGGAGGTGATATTAGATGTGCATTCCTCCCCCCTCAAGGGGAATTCTGCACCACAAAGTTTATCATCACTGATAAATCATCACTTTATATGACTGATAAACATAGTTTATCATCACTGACACAGCATGTCCTGAACATGCTCAGAATAACACCACACATACTCTCGACATCACAGTTCTGTCTAAAGCGGTCATGAAAAGATTTGTGACATCTGCCGTCATAGCTGGATTTTGACTGTCTCTGAGCCGGATCACTCACTGCAGATGCACCAGACTACTCAGGGTGTGTCACTGTAAGAAAGCTAACAGCACAATCCTAGACCCCCACTTAGTGCCAGCGCTGTGCTCTTGCACCGGCCGAATGCGGTTGTGAACGTGCCATAAAGTGCACTATGGCTCTCGGCTGGCACAAGAGCACAGCACTGGCTCTTGGACGACGACGTGACCATCGGAAGTGCCAGCTGTGCACCAGTCAAACACCGGCATAGCTCAGTTGCTGCAGGGCCTCCGCAAGGGTGTTCTGGGGGCGTAACTGGGAGGCGCAGTGGGTGGAGACAGGAGTTGTGACGCAGGACGGCCATAGTGCCAAATCCTAACGCCCGTTCCCGGCCAGGGTGGCCCTGATTCGGGCCGCTCCCGTTCACGTTCCTCTGCACCTGCAAAACAGGTGCAAGGGGAAAATCTCCCCTTGTCCTGCACGTTGCTGCTGCTGCCTCCTAATGGGCCTTGCTATGTCGGCATAGTGTAGGATTGCGCTATTAGTCGCGTACCTTGGCAAAGCTACTACACCAATCGCCCAGTGTATGAAAGTAGCCCACAAACTGTAAGGATCCCAAAATACAAGGACCCCAACTCACATTTTACACATTAGAGGTTTTTGGAAGAACATCCTTGTTTAATACCAAAACCTAATTTACACTTGCAAATTTTCAGAATAAAGCAGTCAAACGTCCTGCGCACTCCCAGATGTTTGGCTGGCAGCATAGTCATGTGTGATAACGGGCAAGGTACTGTGCAATACAACAGTGATGGTGATCACAGTGTTGCTGCTTACTGCTTACTCAGGCCCAATCCAACTTTCCAGCTCCGATGCAGTCCCAAGAGACCAAACATTCCCTTACTTTGAGGAGGCCTTTGTGACCGCCCCCTCACTGCAGGATGCAGCAAACACCCCCTTCGCACAGCTGCACTAGTGCTGGAAAGTTGAATAGGATTGGGCCCTCAGTTTCCTTATGCAGCATCTTTGCTCTATGTGTTCCCTTAGAGTTACTATATTTCGTGCATCCTCACTAGCTTCCTACCTCCACTCCCTACCGATACCATCTGGGGCAAGCAGGAGTTGCTGGTCATCAATGAAAGTGTTAGCATTTACATCCAAAAACAGATTTTAAATAAACAATGTTATTTAAGATGTCCTTACTTTTTTTTTCTTTATTAACAAGTGAAGTAAATGGCATGAACTATTTATTTTGTGATGTAAACAGTTATATGACTTTTCCCCTAACCTGTATAATTTACAAACATTCTTAATGTAAAATATTTTTAATTTACGTATTTTTGAGATATGTGCTGCTATTCAAAATGTAAAACGAGAGGCTGGTGTACACACATAATATCGTGAAGCAGCTTATTGCACTACAGGCGATCTACCACAAGGTGTCACTGCAAACACAGACTATTTGCTTTGGCCACAATAGGCGACATAGGAACAGGACAGGAGTCTTGGTGAATGCAGAAGATACTATCTCAGAATGGTTACCCAGGTCATAAGAAAAAGCCATAACATGCGCAATGCACTATTGTGCTCTTGGACAGATCCTGTTAACTTCAGTGGAACTGATGCAAGAGTTGATGTTGGGGATTATCCCCAAAGCATTTCCTCTTGGTGCTCTATGCAGAAACATGTAAATTACAAGAATCCTTATTTTTCATATGTGAAAAGCCAAAGAGTTTGCTTCCATTTTGACTATTGGCACAGATATATGTAAAGCTCATTGAATTATTCAGAACTTTTCCAATTAGGCAGACATGGAAAAGGTGTTCATTTGGTATTTGTAGTCAGCTGGGTTAATGTACCAGGTTCCTAACATGGAATTTTTTTCCATTCAGTCTGGTGAGAAAGGATTGATGTACTTTAGAGCTTGTACCATCAGATCAGACCTTCATTCCAAAAATGACCCCCCCCCCAAAAAAAATTGCTTCACTGCAGCAAGAAGATGCAACAAGAAAAGGGCCATGGGTTCCTGTTTTGTTTTTGAACACACTTACCATTCCTCTTCAGAAAGTGCAAAGCATCCCTGTATCCCTGCTTGCACATATCCTGCAGAACCTGTGTAGACATAAGGCAGAAACAAGAATTTAGGGAGCAGCAAGCAAGCCTGGATCGAATCAAATCTTTGCCTACAAATGATGCGTGTCTGTGTCCTGCTATTGCCACTTCAACCTCAATAGCGTGTTGTGTTGTAGCAACAAGGGAAAGTGGAAGAAAACGGCATGGAACAGGAAGAACCTCCAAAGAAACACAGCACTGTTGTTGTTTTTTAAATCTGTCCCAGAACTGGCTGCAAGACTTGTCAAATGGATGCAAACCTAAGAATGAAATACTAAGGGTGATGGCATGCAAAAAATGCATCATTGGTCAGTAAAGCATTGCCACTGTACTACCACCGTGCATGAACTAGAAGGAATTCCTTGTAGTCAATTAGGATGGGCTCCAACCACTCAAACTGATAATGAAAGTGGAAGCAAGGAGGATAATGATGACACTTCACTCTGGGCTGGGTGCCAGATCCATCTCTCATGCCGTGGAAATATGTCTACAAGAGAAACTTCAGAGGACTGGACAATGTACAAGATGGAATCACCTGTATCAAATAATGTGGAGGCTTTCTGCATTGTATACATCTGTGAACATATGACTATCCAACAGGAGATGAAGTCCTCAAAATTCACCACTTGCTATATGGCTACAACTGTTTGCCACTCTCTTCTCACAAAACGTCTCCCATGCCGTGTAGTAAGGCTGTTTGATCGGCGGCAGCAGACCAACCTGGCCAGACAAACTATGCCACCCTCTTGAGAATGAAAGTGAGTGTCCAAGTTACATAAAGTGCACAGTCGCTAATCCATGTGTCTATTTACGACTGTGTTATTTGTCTCTAGAAAGATGCGTGTGCAGCTGTTCATTAAATGCCACACGCCTGACTGTCCTAACTAAGTCCGTGGCAGAGCAGCATTGAAGCCCATGAAGGGTACTGGGTTTTTAATATATCTGCATCTTCAAATGTAGCAGTCAGAAAACAAAAAATTCTGCCAGTTTTCTTAACTCATGTTACACTTTGAATTTATCTCTCATGAAAAACCAGAGTTTCTAGCAAGCAGAGACTGGACTATTTCAGGGGAAGGAAGGATGCTTAGATATTTGGGTAGCTATATTCATAAGTGCAAAGGGGGAAAGGATTATGGGGAACAAATCACGGAATGAGTCAAAAAGAGGGGTGCATGTTTGTGCTTATATAACATCAGTTGCCCTTCACCCTAATCATTTAATTGAAAGCTTGAGTTTCTGAGCTTTTCCCCCAAAAGGGCTAATCACATGCCATCATGTTTAATCTCTGCAGTGGTCAAGGGGACTAGAAACCTGTGAATGTCTATTCAATTCAAAACGTCATCCATACAAGAGTGAGCTCCACTGCTGTCCAGTGAAGTCAAACTGGGCTCTCACCTGAGGCTCTGGTGGAAACAGGGCTTTGGAGAGGCGGTAGAGGTTGAGCAGATTGAACTGAATGCTGGTATTGGTGACTCTCAGCTCATGGATATTGGTGGAACTGTCCCGTGGACAGATGTCACTCTCTCCTGAGAAGGGGGACACCGTGATGGTGTTCTTCAGCTCATACTGTGGCAGGTTGTCAGAAATCCCCCCATCAACATACCTCTGGAATAAGAAAGAAAGGAATAGTTAGATTATTTTCCCCCTTTACACAGTTTCTATGGTCCCCTGTCTCCAAATATATGGGCAACTACACATGAAAGGACGTCTCTTAATAGTTGCTGGAGTGGAAGATCAGCAGGCAACAACACACATCAAGCACTCATTTAGGTTCTACTTCGCCACACATGCTCCATGAACCCCACCTCCCATTGCATGATTTTTGTTTTAAATTGTTCTGCAGTGCTGTGTGCAACTGCAACTGCAACCAAGGCTCAGGGTAGGGAGGCACACAAGCCAAATGGATCATTTTCATGCAACTGCAAAAACCAAGAATCCATGTGATGCTAATTTAGTATCAGCATAATTGCCAAGGACACACTGTTAGCATCCTAAGGCTCCAGAGTTCGAAGAATAGACTAGATAAATAAGCATGCATACATTTCCATGTTTTCTTCTGCTTGTGGCATGTGTGGAAGACCTTTTGTATGTACAAGTTTTGTTTCTCTGCCTTTGTTAAACATGTGGGATAGGAACACTGAACCACACATGGAATGCTGGACAGGGAGGGTGAAATAATGGGCAGGAAAGACAAGTTTTGTTGGGCTCACCAAGCAGAACTCAAAATTCGTTATTCAGAGAATTTTAATGGGAAGGAAATTATGAAGAAGGTTTTAACGATAACACAGAGATTATTGAAGTCTAAACAAGCAAGCTAATCCACCAACACTTTTCCAATTTGAGCTTTTAATAGGAAAGGCCCATAAGCTTTCAAGATGTCTCTAGAACCATAACAGATTACAAGAATCAGGCTTCAGAAACCAAGCCTCACCTGATATGCGACAGGTAGATTAACCCTTATCAGAACATCTGAAATCCAGACCATTCCAAAATCCAGGCACTTTTGTCCAAGACCTTTTAAAAAAGCTTTCTGTAGTGTGAACATTAGAAGGTATTGTGCTTATTCCCACATACGGTGCAAGCACAGGCTGTATTTGTTCTCTGTGCTGTGGTGTATACTTGTGCAGACATTGTTGACCAATGTCCAGAAGACACTTGTATGGGTAGCACTGAAAAGAGCTAGAGGAAGCATTTCTCATTTATATTTATATTTATATTTATATTTATTATTCTGAAATCCAGACGCCTGCCCATCTCAAGCAGGTTGGATAAGAGATTCTCAACCTGTATTATAAATAAATCCTCTAGCAGCAAGAAGATGTTGGAAACTCCTTATAGAAGTTAGGTACATTATGCGATTCATGGTTCAACGACAACCAACTGAGGATTCTTGGTCTTCTCTGGGCATCTCCAATACGCAGCTACAGCAGGCAAGGCCTTCTTCTGAAATATTCCTTCAAAATGTAATGCATCTGGTTTCCAGCTTTCCAACTTTTTGCTATGTGGTATTTGGGAGACTCTCTGGGCTGCACCAAGGCTGGCTAGAGACATTGGAAGTTGCTCATTTGAGTGTACCAGTAGCTTTTTGGGTGTGGGCAGAACAGACCTAAAAGAGACTAGCAGGGAAGGCGCAAGACTAGGACACAGTACTTCAAATTTTGTCCCAAGATTAAAATAAGCACAAGGACATGAGAAAGTAGACATGACTCTCTGAAACCAACAAGGCGCAGACCACTTACAGAGGATATTATTACCTCCTTATGTAATGGGAGCAAAAACAACAGCAGCAGCTTATTCTTCTATCAGTTGCCTTTCACCTATTTTCTGCATGGAACAAACTGTTCATTATGACCTTCTCCGTGAGCTCCCAGACCCCGGGAATGAAGTTCAACTGCATGACATCCTCCCTCTACGCACACACTCCTCGAGGCAGGATGAGCTCATCGCTTGGAGTCACATTGGGCTGGCTGAAGCCGAGGGTTTTTCCTGCCCTCCCTGGATTTATTGCTCTCTGGCCTGGGCGGTTGTGGTTGAGCAATCCCCAGGTCCAATGGCTCTAAAGCTGAGAGTTTAAGGCTGCGGTTGTGCTGATAGGCTGGGGCCATGCCCTCCAAGTGAAGTACCATTAGTAAATGCCGGCTTGCTTCTAGAAAGACTGCATTCTTGGTGCTCAGAACACAGTGGCCGTATGAGGACGGTTGGCGAGAACAAATTTGTCAGAAACAGAAGATTTTCAGAAAATGCATCCACAGTCAGGAATTGCCTAGGAACATAATAACTTTTCCTACCTACTACTGCCCCATGAGCCACACCCTCATGGGTGTTTTTTTAAAAAGTCTTTACCTTGCATTTCTGTTGCTAGATTTCCCCCCTTTTTTGCATTGTCTTTCCTGTTCTGATAGATTTTCTTCCAAAACACAATTCATTCTTTCATTGTAAAAGCAATTAACAGAAATCAGGCAGCATCACCCCCACAACTGCATGTTGCACGAGTTACAATGCACATAAATGAACTATCAAAGTTGCAACTGCAAAGGAAGAAAGGCGCCAGGGAGCGAGATGTAAAACAAGCTCCCTTTCAGTGAAAGTGGTGGCAAACCTGTGAGCTAGCCTCTGCCACCAAGGGCACTGCCATCAAGAGCATGGGCTGGAAAGTGAAAACACAGTGCACCACAGACATCCTGGGCCAGCACTGCATGTCTCCATAACTCAACGGAGTTATCATCCAAATGATAATAACTCCGATATCATCCAAATGATGTGTGCCAATAAGGCAGCACGGTGTTCAGGTGCTGATGGCAACACACTGGATGAAAAGTTTCATCAACTCTCACATTCCCCCCCCCCACGCTCTTCTTGGGAACGGCCTCCCAGAACATCCGAGCAGCTAACCCAATGGTAGCCAGAGGAGACACTACACCGCTGCCTGCAAGGCCAATCAGAGCAGATTAATCAATGACACCAAGAAAGCTGGGCAGGCAGAGGTCAGTGGGAGGTTATGGGGAGGTACCAATATAGCCTGTTTACGGGCAACGGGGGTGGAAATGGAATGGCTGGTTCAAGCCAACCAGGATTGGGGTGGCTGTGCCTTTTGTCAGCAATGTCCACAGCTACAAAAACAAAGCCATTCACTTATTGCATCTATAATAACAGAGAGAGTGCCAGATGCTCTGAAGGATTAGCTCCAAATAGACATTGCACAAAAGGGATTACATGCTCATCACAGTACAACCAGAAGTCACAGGACCAAGGGCTGAACTTGCCAAAATCAAACACACACAAAAAGCTAATGTTGCTTCTTGTCCAGAGAAGTGCTGGATGCAAAGAAGATTCTTCAGTCAGTCATAGGCCACTAGCTTCACCGAGCAAGGGGAGGAGGGAGGGAGGGAGGGCGAGCCTAGAGCAGAAGGTGACAGGCTGGAGGAATGAGAAGCACACAATGTTTTCTAGCAACTTGTGTCCTCCCAGGCCTGTTCCAAGAAGCTCAGCACATTCCACTGTATTGCTTAGTTTGGATGGGCAGTTAGGTCCAGGTCTCGCTACTACACAGCATCAATAAAAATAGATAAGGCTCCCCTGCTATTTACTGGCATGAAGGAATTAGTCAGCCCTGTTTGCCCTGTCCTGTGAGCTTTTTCCTACTACTTTCATCTGGCCAAAGATGTCAAGGAGAGAGAAGTGACGGCTGACATTAAACATGATTCTTGATCACACTTTATTTGGATTAGGAGACCAGGGACATCTTAATGGTAGCCGTATGTACTGCCGGTGTCATATGCATGATTCTGGTTGCACTGGTGCGAGCCGGGAGACAGCCTTGACCCACACCTGAAGTGCTCAGATGGCAGTGGCCAAATGTAAGCCAGGCCTCTATTTTGTAAGCACAAGAGGCAGAACCACAATAACTATCAATAGTAATAGTAATAGTAATGACCTATAAGAACTACAACAAGGAAGCAGGAGGCAAATGCTTTGAGTATCTGAAAGTGCCATATAAATGATATTAATTAATTTATTATTATTATTATTATTATTATTATATTAGCAGCAGCAGCAGCAGCAGCATATTGGAATTCCCCACCCCCAAGTGGAGTATTTCCCTTGCAACTACCACGAAGACACAGGAACCCTCAGACCATCTCCCCATGTCTACGGGCTAGAAACTGAAGTTACAAAATGTTCCTTCATCTCTCTGCAGCATAGCAGACAGCTCAGGAGTCAAGTCCTGGGCAAGAGGCACTTTTTCAAGTGGTGTCCTCTTAAATTTAGCAGGGGGAGAGCAATTGTCCCTCTTCACCCCAGCAGTGTCTTTCTCATGGCTGTTGCTGGTGGTGTTCTCCATTCTTTTTAGATTGTGAGCCCTTTAGGGACAGGGAACCATTTAAATTTAATGTTATTATTTACTTGTAAACCACTTTGTGAACTTTGTGTTGAAAAGCGGTATATAAATACTAGTGATTGATTGATTGATTGATTGAGTCCTAGCAGAGTAAGAGCCAAATTCTATCCAGTTTCCCAGTGCTGGTGAAACTGTGCCAATGGGCTGTACACTGCATCTTGCGTTGGGGGACAGTCATAGAGGCCTCCTCATGATAAGGGAATGCTTGTTCCCTGTTCTTGAGGCTGCACCAGCACTGGAAGGTTGGTTAGGATTGGGCCCTAAGCTCTGCTTTGGCTGTTTATCTTGCTGAAAACTCTGGAAGCTTTGCTGAAGACTTGATCTTTCTTTCACCTGGCTGCGTGGTGCTTTTAAAACACTCAAGTGCCAGGGAATATTCCCTTCATGTGTGGGTTAGGAGATTTATTTAATTTTGGTTTTAGCAGCTTGTCTAGACTTTGCAAACCATGCAACACCGTGTGTGTGCAACAGAATGTTAGGATACTGGATTCATGTCATAAAAAACATGTGTGTTTGTTTCTTGAGAACAGACTTGGGTACTCTAGCAAGGACAGAGCCTCAGCATAAGAACACGACCGCCATACAGTAATACAGGCCCATCATTCTGATGCTTGTGCAGTGGGCTTCTCCAGCACAACACACTGTACTTATGCCATGAATGACTCTCACACTGCAGTACACATGTTCAGAAAGCCAAAATCCCCAAGGAATTACTTACCACGCCCTGAAGAGTTGGAGGGATCAGGCCACAGTATACTGGGATGAAAGTGCTGCAAACACATGCCTGAGAGACAGAAAAGACAAATGAGAGCGTCAGTCTATGGAAACCTTGCAAATGTGCAAGGGGGCAAAGCCATCAAATAAAGAGTGCCTGATGAAAACAAGTCATGACGACAACGGGAACAGCCTTTTGGACCAAAAGCCCGCACAAACCAATAGGCAGCCTCTTGGTACTTGCCTGGATAAGCTCCTCCCTGGAGTTGAACTCTGTCAATATGACATTCTCCCCATCAGAGACCCGCGTCAGTGAGATGCCCAAGCGTCCACTGGCCACCTCGTGCCCATTTTCTGGCAGGGTCTTGTATAGGCAAGTACGGATGATTTTCACCAAGTTGAAGGACGGGTGCAAGGGCCCAAGAAACCTCTTCCGAGCTTCCTTCGAGACATGGATGATGTTTGCTCCAGCCTCACCTGTGAAATAGAAATTCAGGCATGTTGAAAGAGTCAAGCTGCACTATGCTGTTATGCTAATTCTTGGTCTATCAGGTTTTTTCCTTTCCTTTTTTAAAAATTGGATACTGCACATTCTGGTGTGAAAGATGACCGTCTCCCAAGGTAGTCAACAGAAATCAAAGCTTTCAGGCGTTTTACTTTCTGAAACAGGATCCAGTTCTTACATTGGTAGCCGTGGTGTTCCTACA
>JAJKFI010000016.1:3019475-3043253 GCA_029204185.1 Lerista edwardsae | reverse complement strand
TTTGCTCTGTAAATGGCTTTGAAGGTGAAGGGGAGGAGCCGCATTACAAAGGAGCTCAGGTTTCTACAACAGGAAGTGTCCCCCCCCCCATAGGAATGGCACTGATTGGTAGCACTCATTGCATACAGCTTTACATATTTGTTGTGGTGCCACAAGCCCAGCTGGCCTATGTTGAGGGACCAGAAAGACTACGCCACAATACATGGAAGAGTCAATTCAGTAAACTCGAAGCCCCGCTGCACCCGTTTTTTTAAAAAGCTCTCACAAAAGTTAACACCCCACCAGGGAGTGGCACTAGTCAGTGTGGGCAAGTCAGGATCCTTCCACATGCAGGATTTAAGAATATGAATGGGGCCCCTGGGCATCTCTGAGGAACTCAGCAGTTCAGTTCAGTGGTGTCATTCAAATGATTTAGGAACAGGAACTCACTTTTGATTGGCACTTGTCGGGAACCCGGAACCAGCCACGGAGCCTGTTAGGATCCAGAACGCCCGTTCTGGTCCGTTCCCCCTGAATGAAATCACTGCCTTCATCCCCCTAGGAATCCGGAGTCGCTCCCTTTAACCCTCTGAGTGCCGGCCAACCAAGAAGAAAAGCTCTTTGCAGAGGAATTGGGAGGGGGGAGGGGGGAGAGTGAAGTGGGCGGAGTCAGCCCTAATTTTAACCAGTGGAACTGAGTTCCCCTGCGTTCCCCCTGCATGACATCACTGACTACGCCACAATACATGGAAGAGTCAATTCAGTTAAAGTGAAGCCCCACTGCACCCACTTTTTTTAAAAGCTCTCACAAAAGTTACCACCCCACCAGGGAGTAGCACTCGTCAGTGTGGGCAAGTCAGGATCCTTCCACATGGAGGATTTAAGAATATGAATGGGCCCCTGGGCATCTCTAAGAAACTCAGCAGTTCAGTTGGGAGCCATCGGACTCTGTGGTCCCTTACTCCAGGATGCAAAAGTAACAAGAGTCAAGAAAGATAACCTTCTCTTCTAGCAAAATGCAGGGGCAGGAAGGATGCCAAATGGATGTTTGTCCAAGATAACCTCGCAAGCCTGGAAGGAGCACCCCTTGGCAGACGCATGCATGTGTGTATATAAAAAAAGAAAACACCCAAATCCATGTGGAAGAACACAGATTTTATTTTTAACTTGAAAGTAAGACAGACTTCAATTCAGCCTTTGGAGATCTGTGGCCAAAAAACCAAACTGCTAAACTTCAGCAATGGCTTGCCCTATTCCATCCCTCTTTGTCATGCTTTAGAAACAGCTGCTGGTGTGCAGCAGAGCTCAGTGGTGTCATTCTTAGCGACCCCAGTGAGCTGGAATAAGTCAAGGGCCTGTCTTGGAGTAAGCAAAACAAAACAAGGAGATGCCTGCGTTTGCTACTTCCTCTGGGGCACTCCAGCCAGAAAATCTTGCTAAAGAAAGCCTCTTGGGCTGGGAAGAGAAGGCAAGGGGCTGATTCAAACTGCCAGCCCTTAAAACCAACAGAACAAGGCACAGAACAAGAGCCCTGTTAGACGTTTTCTCAGCTGTAGCCATCAAAATTGAGAGAACACTTGACAAGGCTCATCACAGTGAGCCTGTGATGCGGAGAATCTGCTCGAGGATAGTGTCGCCATAAAAGTGATGAAGACTGCGTCCACCCCACTCCCATTTGTTCATTTCTGGTGCTTGCCCTGGAGGCTGGAGAACAACAAGGTTGGTGACAACAAGGTTGTGCATATGAATAAAGATGCTGCAGAAAATGGGAGGTTTTACAAGGCAAGCCACAAAAGTCACCACCAAAAAATGCATAACTGCTGACACACTTGCGGAAACTCTCCAATTCAGTATTCTTTTTTACAGGATTTGATATCCTGTTTTTCCACTAAAATGTTCCAAATAGCTATTCTCAGTTACTCAGCTTGCAATCCTATCCACACTTACCTGGGAGTAAGCACAATTGAATGTAATGGGACTTACTTCTGAGTAGGCATGTCTAGATTGGGTTTCCATTCTTTTTATCCAGGATTACTGTCCTGATTTAGTCACAAGTCATCTTTTTCTGATCACTGTCATGGAACATGTAGCTACATGGATATATATGCTATTAAACACACATGCACAAATTGTGCGCGTGTGCGCGCGTGCAGTCCACTCTGAACTACTATCATGCCCCTTCAACTAGGAGTATCTCTCTCTTGAACTGATTCCTTCCGAATCCAAAGAAGTGACATTTTTGACACCACAAAGCTTTTTTCCCCTCTGTCCCTTTGTAGATGTGAGGAAACATGTTGAGTCTATAAGAACTGGAATATTATTTAGTAAGCCCACGGTGTACAAAGCTCAAGGTTCCTGTATGGTTTTAGAAAACCAAAAGGTTTGGCATATACTACTCGATTCTCACTCTCCTTCAATTGTACAGGGCACAAGACCAAGCCCTCAACACTCCATTCAATTAACTAATTAAAATACTTACTTTTTTTAATATTTACAAAATAATATCTGTAACCAGACAACATGTACTCCTTTTGTAATGGTCGGTTTTGCTGCTCTAAGCAACAACATCCAGCAACACCAAAGGTCATAAATTTCTCTCTATCCAGAGCACATAAAATCAGCAGATTGAGTTCTGCATTTAATGATGCCAGCAATTTCAAAATAGGCAACACACAAGATAACTTTATCTATGTGTATGCACAGTGTCAGGGCAAAGTTAGCTCAATTCCATCAGCTAGAACAGCAATTCCAATTCCAGTGTGCTGTGAATTACTAGCATTTCATATGATGCAAATTAAGGACCTTCTGAAACCAAAGGGAGGCATCTCCACATAATTTCCTGATTTGGTCTGGTTCCAGGTCGGTCCAGGTGGACTGGGGGGTGGGGTAAGCATCCGCAGCTTATGAAATATGTGGGTGTCAAACCTGTGGACCTATATATACAAAGTTCAATAAAAACAAATGTTCACGATTTGTGCTTCTTCTCTGGCCATTATTATTATTCATTTCATGTCATGACTATTACCGACTATGACTCTTACTGAAAATAATTTTGTCATGGGGTTGCCAAAAATTTATGGGTCCTGGGTGTCAAAGTACCTTGGTACACTCCCTGATGCGAACTACTGTAGCTTGTCCTTGCAGAGGACAAGAAGCCATCATGTTCCCAAACTGGGGCTGGCCGAAGGGAAAGGAATAACTCTGCTTCAGTCTGTTAACCTTTGAGCCCTCTGCAGAGGGGCTCTTGCCAAACATGTAAACACCATGCTGATGCGTAAGAGATCTCAGTTGCTTCATTTAAAGCAAGCCCACCACCTTGAGAGTTTGGCAGCCTAAAAAAAACAAAACCCTAGAGAGGCTATTGATAGCGCAAGCTTTAGACTTCCTAGAAGAGAGGCCCACTTTGGAGGCACTGCCAGAAGGGGACTGGGTTTATTCGTATGGACTTGGATGTGAGCAACAGCAACAAGGATAAACGAGCGTGTGTTGTAACCTTCTAAGATGCTATATATACACACAAAATCTTGGCAGGAAAACCCAGCAAGCCAGTTGCACTGAGCATATGTAACAGAGGACTATCAATGGGAGTTAGAAAAGGCACACTGGAGGGATGCAGATGGAAAAAGACATACTTTTAAAGAGATTGTAACCAATATCCCTATGCTGACAAATTATTTTTGCCAGATTTCTAGTGTAAGGCTGGAGGAATACAGCATAAGAAAGGAGTGCTCGCACATTCTCCTCCCGCCTTCCCCCCCACATATGCAGAGTTTGGTTGACGTTGTCTATATCAGCAGTTCCCTATGTCCTACTGGGATGTTGGGACCGCAGTAAGTATTGGCAGGGGCAGGGCAGAGAGGGGGCCTGATAGCAATTGTGGCACTGTGGGGCCCCAGGGGCTCCCAACCTCAACAGTGGGGGGAGGTTGTGCTGACCTGTGGGGGGGGGTCTGAGAGGCCCGCAGCCCACTCTGTGGGCCTCCCCGATGCTTAGAATAGCTGATTGGGAACTGGAACACACTTCCAGTTTTTGCATGAAAACCGGAAGTGGGCTCTGACCCCCAATCAGAGCTATTCTTAGCATTACGGAGGGCTGCTGAGTGGGCTGCAGGCCTCTCAAATTATTTTTGAGATAATTACCAGGCCTCCCAAACCCTATGAATCCCCTGGATGTCCGCAGTGCCACGATCGCTGTGGCACTGTTGGACACTCATTACTGGGCACCCCCTTAAGGGGGAACGGCCCAAGAAATGGTCTCAATGGTGGGTCGCAACCCACACTTTGGAAACTGCTGCACTATACTATTGGCCATGCTTATTTGTGGTGCTGCCTGACAACCACACAGGAGCAGCAGCTCTAGCTTCCACAATCCTCTCTCTCCCTTCACCAGGTTCCACAGCCAACTGCCAAGAGTTCAAAAACTGAAACGTGTAAAAAGGAAAGGGTTTCCCCAGTCTCCTGAGTTTTAAGCCAAGAGAGGCAGACAGCAACAAATCGCCACCAGAGGTCAAATATACTTGCAAAAATACTTGACTCACAGAAAACAAAAGAATGTAGTCAACTACAGCCGATAAGATTTGTCTGCACGCCAGATTCTGGGCAGCCACTGAGGCAACTCGCTTTCAAACTTGTGACTCTTCTCGGAAAGGGTCCATCTCTGCGTAAAGGGCACAAGCCCCAGCCAGGGACATTCCAACTTGGCTCGGTATTCCAGGCCAGGGCACAGAGGGCATTTTAAACAGGGGAGGCACAAGGCTCTCCAACAGGAATGTCAAACTTTAAACTTGTTGCGGCCAAAATGAGCGTTCAGTTGCAAAGCGGCGCTGCTATCTTGAGTTTGCTACACTCACACATGGCCCACATTACTCAGAAGGAGCTTTTTGGTGTCATGTGGGAAGTCTCCCCCCCCCCCCCAAAAAAAAACCTGAGGCTGTGTTCTTACTTATCAAAGGCTAGGTCACTTCTGACATTTTCTGCATCTAATGAGAATGCAAAACACACATTGGCTAGAAAGGTCACCATCTTCCAGTATCTTTCATCCATGAACAGAGAGGGCATTTTCATAAGGGACACTAACCATCAAAGGCAGATCTAAGGGAGGGCAAATCTCTAAGTTTTGCAAGAAGCCTTATCTTGCAGTGGAAAACACTCCTCTCCTGCACTGTTCTAGCCAATCCTCACAGGGAAAAGCAACATCTTGGCATTGCTTACTGGCTACAGCAGCAAGGGAGAGGAGGGATTTACATGAGAGGGTAAGGCTTCTTGCAACACTTAGAGCTTTGCCTTCCCTTAGATCTGCCTCTGCTAACCATGACTTTTAATCCAGAGATCTTTTGTGAACATTAATACTAGAAAGCAGGTGAGAGTAATTTTTAATCAAAACATCAATGGTAGCCAGTGTAAATTCTACATCAAAAAAACAGCTGAGGAAATGCAAAACCTATTCAAAGTAACACTTGTCAAAATGGCCTTCTAAGTGCATGTGCCACATAAGCACTTCCATTCCCCCACCCACCCAATGATAAGAAAAGCCACACTATGGAAATTCAATTTTCCTCAAGAGCTTTTTAGAACAAACTTCCCTTTTGGGTTACAGCCACCCTCCCCTATGGGTCATAGGCTCCAACTCAAATAGGAGAGAAGAACTGTTCCCAAACAAGGTTGGGGCTGTACAGATTTTGTCCATGCTCCTCCCCATAGCACACCTCTGTCCTCCTAAATTGCGCATGCTACATTGTTGTGATAATGATTGTCAACGGCTTGGCATTTTCTTCCAACATTCTTGGCATTTTCTTCCAACATTTGTTGGTCCCTCATCACCATTTGGCCATCTGCTTTAGATTTACAGCCTTCCTGTTTTCCAAAGATCCCGTTTGTTCTAACCATCCCTTACATCATACACACAGGCTTTGTTTTTGCAGAACTCAGTTTCGCCCCCGCAGGGGACAGTTTCCTTTTCTGTGGGTACTTCAGGGGAAAACAATAGGGCCACCCACAAGAAGCAGCCATCAGGTAACCAGTAGCAATGCTGGATGGTAAAGTTGAAGAATTATTGCCCCTTCCATCGTAAACTTGCAGGCAGGGCCGGCCCAAGGAGTGGTGGAGCCCAATACAGGGCATTCTTGCGGGGCCCTCAACCTCCCTGCGGGGGGCCCCCACTTACCAAGAATAGTGCTTGCAGTGCCATGCGCAAAGCATGGCACATGGAAATAGTTGGTGGTGATATGACCACCTCCCCGCCAACAGCTTCCAGGAGGCCCCTTTGGGGCTGTTCAGAGGCAGGGGCAGGTGGGAGGGCCCCAGATAAAGCTGCTCTGCTCGCCCCACAGACTTACAGCCCACAGAGATCCCCACTGCAGCAGCAGGTGATATCCTCATATCCTCATTGTGCTGGTGTGGGGCTCCCCAAAGCACTTGGCCCAATTTGACGATATTGGTCACATTGGCTTAAGGCCGGCCCTGAATGCAGGAGCATGAAGGGAGGATAGAGCAACTGCATCTCTCACCATGCTCCTACCCCATGCCTTCACTCCCCCTTTTGCAGTGTTCTAAAAGGGACCTGCTTGCTGCCACAGGCATGAAGAGAGATGAGCAAAGGCACCACTGAGGAAGCAGAGGAGGAGGTTCTGCATTGTCTTTTGCTGCAGAGGCGCAGGCATGGCCTCCAGGTTCACAGCTGGCAATCGTACTGTCCCTGATCTGCACCTCCCTGGAAAGCCCCGCCTCACAACTCAGAAAACCAACAACTAAAGTCACGTGTCTTTGGGAAAAACAGTTTCCCCACTATCCGGGAGACAAAGCTGCTTTGCAGGCCTCAGGCGTTCACATGACTATTGTCTCAAAAGGGATGTTTCTCAGGGGTGTTGAGAAATGGTGCCTACTGTGTACTAGGACAATTTGTTCTTTTCTTGTTTCACCATTGCAGGTCTTTCTGCATTCACTGCGCCAGCTTCTCCTCCACTCCAAATTCTCTGTAGAGGGAGGAGGAAAAGGGGGAGTTGGCCGTGTGTTTTCATGCTTCTCCTTGTTCTAGGTGTAATCTGGAATGTAAATACCATGCTCCGTAACACCTTAATCAGAAAGGGCCTGTGCAAACACTTGACATACGGGCCTGCGCAAGCAAACCGTTATGCAAAAGAGGGTTCTTAGAAAGCCTGGCCATGAGCCATCAGCCAAGTCTCTTTCATTTCAGGCTCACATCTGTTTAGTCTCAGAGAATACAAAATTAATAAACACAGGGAAACTGCAGCAGGACAAGGTCCTCAAGGACACTTTCAGGGCTCATGTGAGGCTTGCTGTGAATTAAAGCTTTTCTGCTGATGAGCTGTATAGTAATGTACAGAAAACATAACATGGCTGTCTAGATCAGTATGGAGTTAACATCTGGAAAAAAGAAGTTAGATATAGTTGAACATTTTGGCAAATTGCTACATGCCTTAGCACGTAGAGTACATGCCTTAGAATGTTAAGGAGTACTGTACTGACCTTACTAAGCAAGACTTTCTATTCCATCAAGTTTGTACACTGTTTCATACATATGAAAAGGATCAGAATTTGCAAGTCTAACCTCAAGTCACAAAGTATGAATTCCTGATGGATTAGGAAACCCAAACTAAATATTACCCAGCTTTACCCACAAGGTTTTAGAAAGCCTTATAATGAAATATATAATGAAATATATAAACAATTATGATGAAATATATAAACGATGAAGAACATTTATATACCACTTTTCAACAACAGTTCTCAAAGTAATTTACAAGTCTAACAGCCAAATCCTATCCCTCTTGTCCGTGGGCAGAAGTGATGTTCCACCAGTGAAAGATGAGGCCGCTAGTGAAATAACTAGCAGCCACACATCCAGGCCAGTGGAGACTACTGCCCCTGGATGTGGTGTGTTGGAGGTGGAGATGGGTGGTAGAAGAATGGTGGGGTTTCTGGGCAGGGAGGGAGCAGGAAGCAATGGTGCACGCTGGATCTTATCCCCTCTTTCACAAGCCTCCCCTCCCCTTTTCCCTTCTTGGACATACACCACCAAAATAGATGGCATATGTCCGAGGAGACCCATAGGCAGGCTGAGGGCTTATCTGGCAGTAAAAAACATCTGCCCCTTATTCCCGCCTCCTCCCAGGCTCAATCTGCCCCCTTCCTGCCCTCCCCTGCTCTGTTACATCCCCTTGCCTCTGTTTCCCCCACTGCTCTGTGAAGAGCCTACCTGCCCTAGAGGTCACTGGTCTCCAACTGGCCCCAGCAGGCGAGCACAGGCCTTTCTGCCAATGCCACAATATTGCAGAACATTTACCTTACAGCTTGTTTGCGATAATGCACGTGCTGGCTTGGGAGGCTCTGAATCAGTTAGCCATCCCAAAAAAACAGTTTTCATGGAATAGAGTAGAAAAGATTTCCATTCAAAAACACACTGCAGCATTCACCATTGCAATGCACCTCATTGTTCTTTATGGGGAAAGGCAGACATTGGAAAGACCACGTAACCGAAGGACGGTGACACTGAAGTTTCATTATCTAGGCTCACTTCACTTCTGTTCAGATGCTGCAGATATGGACGTCAGCTGGGATGGCCACAGAAATCCTTCCTCAGAACTGCCTGACCCAAGCTGGCAGAGGCCATTCCTTCTCAGCATCAAAGGCCACATTACATTGGTATAATTATGGACCAGACCATGAGGCTGAGAAGTTACAAGAGGATGAGCCCTACAGACACACAGATGGCACTGTCCACTGTAGGGTTAGTGGGAGGCTGGAGACTTCTGCCATGCTTGTTGCAACACAGCAAGCTGCGCTAGCTTGCCACAACAAAGCCCTTCTCCCTTTCACTCGCCCTTTCACATCTTGTGTGCCCCACCCACGCCTCTGGGTGGTGATCATCCGAAACAGAAGAAACCTACTGACCCATGCAAAGTCAGGCCAGGCAAGCTTAATACAGTCTGACAGCAAAAAAGCCTTCTTATTTGGTGCTTATTAGGATTAGACCAGTCTGATTCATCAGTCTCTTTCAGCATAAAATAATTATGTTGTATAATCGTGAAACTGTAAAAATCTGGAGAGCGAGAGCGAATGTAGTTTACCCATGATAGTCATAGATATCCCTGAAAGAGATCTGAGCTCCATGACACTGTTTGAATAAGTACAGTAGTTACATTTTTGTGTGGCTTTTTTCAGTTGATTTGATTATTTTACCATGAAGGGATGTTGTACGTGGTCTTGTTTGCAGGCTCAAAATGTATTTTGAGGGCTGCATTTCAGACACTAACAGCACCATCAAAGGCATATCTATTCAGAAGCACAACTCTGAGAGGGAGGTGCAAAGAGGCCCAGGAGCATCACAAGCCCAGCTCACCTCATACATTTTCCAACATATTACACAATGCTCTTGCTTCTCTGAGACCATGATACAGATTGTCTCAACGGCAAAGACTAAACAGCTTTCCTATCTCTTAAGGGAAACATTGCTTAGGCCATGCCCTATCATCCTGCAGAAGAATGGAGAAACCCCAAAGGTGAGTCATACTTGGCTTTGCGATAACGTTCTTGGTGGCACAGATGAGAAATTGACCTAAGTGCACTGCAGGATTTCTGCCTGCAGACATCTAGAAGGGTCTTCTGTTTCAGTAATGCAGGCATTTCTCCAATGGAAGACAACAACTATCCAATGCAACAAGTAACAAGATATTTGTCTAATGTACATAGCGTATGATTGTGCGTAGGAAGTAGCTGATGCAATTTCTCATCCACTTGTGAAGGAAACTCGATTGCACCATTAGGGGGAAATGTGTCCTATGCTAGTAGCCTCCACTGAGAGTGCAATCCTAAAGTGGCATTAGGCTGGCATAAACTAAGCCAGCAAAGTTTGGCCAGCACAAGGGCCACCGTAAAGCATGTTGGACTACTCTCGGAGTCAGGGAGGATGGCTTACGTCTGTGTCCTATCAGATGGCTTATCACAGTGTCTCTTGTGCTGGCCAAACTTTGCTGGCTTAGCTTATGCCGGCCTAACTCAGTTTAGGATTGCACCCTGAAATAGGTGCAACCAAGATCTCACTTTCAGTCCCAAGCTGCAACACAGCACCAGCTTTTAAACATAATACAGGCGGCAGTGGGATCTAACTGATCCAGGAACCAGAACGGTGACCGGGACTCACTTTTGATTGGCAGCCCGTCCCGTCGGTTCTGCTGCCTTCCCGCCCACCACGCAGGCTGCCCCGGTGGATGTGCCCCATCGCCGCTCGCTCGGGCACCCGGCGCGCCCCCCATCCATCCCCCCCGGCGAGCAGGCGCCCCCTCCTAGGCCAGAGGTGCGTCACAGCGCCACGTCCATCACGGAGGTTGCAACGAATGGGGTGGGTGGGCGGAGCTATCCCTAATTAGGTTCAGAAACGGCCGTTCGGGCGCGTTCCCCCTGGATGACACCACTGAATACAGGTATGACCCGGTGTCCACTGATTCAGTATCCATGGACACCAAGGACACTGGGACGCCTATTAAAAAAATAGGGGGACATTAAACAAACCTCTCTTTTTTTTTTTTTACTTTGTTGCAGCAAAACCACTGATGTTCCCTTATCTTTAAAAAGGTGTCCCCAGCATCCATGGTTTCAGGTATCCACATGGAGATCTGGAACCGGATCCTGGAGGATACCAGGACATGCCTATATTATTTATGTACATCTCTTGCTCTAAGAGAAAATAAACACGAATTATTAGAACATTAGAAACCTTGATAGATTATATCAAAGGCCCATCTAGACCAGCATCCCGTTTCCTAGAGCAGCCCACTTGTTGCCCCTGGGAAGCCCATAAGCTGGCGCATGAAGGCATTTCCCTCTCCTCCTGTGGCTCCACAGCACCTGCTATTCAAAGGCTATGGTCTCTGAACCTGGAAGAAGCACATAGCCAAAGTGACCAGGAGCCAGGGACGTCCTCCAGAAATTTGTCTACTCTCCTTTTAAAGCCATCTCAGCGTGTGGCCTTCACCACATCCTGTGGAAGTGAATCAAAATCAAAAGAGGAAATGCTTGCAAGGCCAGTTTTGCAACCCAAGGGGCACAACTCATTACTGGATCTAGTCGTTGGTATGGTATGGTATGCCATTACTCAAAAACCAGAACCCAACACTCTCAGCATGACCAAGACACATGCTGGGTACACAGCTATATGAGACTTCCATGATCAGAGGCAGTACACCACTGAATACCAACTACTGAGAAGTAATAGCAAGGCAGGGCCATTGCCCTTTGTGCTTTGCCTGTGGGTTTCCCAGAGGCATTTGGTTGGCTTCTGAGAGAGACCAACCTTTGGTCTGATCCAGCACGACACTTCTTGCGGTCTCATTATGACCTAACATGTTCTCCTTCTATGCTACTGTGCAATGAGTAGTCAAAGGTATGAAATTGTTATCGCAAATAACAGCCTTCAGATATTTGTTAATTAGATGTCAGAACACTTGCACCAGTATTCTTAATACGTTTGCAGTGATCAGTTCAGTTTTATTTTGGTTCTTGCTGGCCTAGAACTATGAGAATGTACTGTAGGGCTACATAGAATGTACTGTACTAATAAAGGAGCAAGAGGGGGGTCACTATGAAACTAAAACAGATGCAGACCATCGACAGGTTTGGAGCTCTTCCATTGCCACAAACATCTATGGGCAAATTGGGTTGAAAATACTCGCCTACAGAGAAATCCTGTATGTCCAATCAAAAGACCTTGAATTTGAATCCTTGCAAATTCAGATCTCAGGGGGCACACCCAGTATTAGGGAGATCCTTCCTGCTCTTTCCAGATCAGATTGCATCAGAATAAGCTGAACACCACATAACAGCTTGGCACAAAAATCAGCTCTCCTAGTTGATTTCATATATTCTCTCTCTCTCTCTGACTCTTCACCCTCTTATTCACCCTTATCCTGGTTGCCCTTCCATATAGTGCTTACATTTTAAGACTTAAGGTTTACAATTTAACTTTGCCCCATTAGTACTGGGTTGTTCAAGGCAAGCTGCCAATGATGAACTCATAAAGAATTTTTATTCCCATTATCTCTCTCTTGGGTAATATCACTCACAAGCAAGGGCAGAACTGTCCTGTCCAGAGCCTCAACGTTTCCATACAGGCTTGGTTAAGCTACTGGTATACTACAGCCTGTTGGGTGCCACAATATCTAATTGTGGAGCTTTCCCATCAGGAAGCTTGCAAGAGAATCTTTAGCTTCCCAGAAATCAGGCCCTGGGAGAGAACGTTGCGCAGCTCAGATCTGCATGGTACACAAACCATCACCATAGCTGGCAAAATAGACGCGATTACTACTCTATACTATACAAATGCAATTCTGCGTGTACAAAATGTATTTGGGAGGAGCTGTAGTGTGGGCATGCCATAGGATGGAAGAGCACATGCAGAAGGCTCCAGGTTCAATCATCTCGAGACAGAGCTGGAAGAAAGTCCCATCTGAAACTCTGGAGAGCTCCTGCTCCTCAGGGCGGACAATACTGGAGAAGTTCAACCAATGGTTCAACTAGGTAGAAGGCAGCTTCATTTGTGAACGCTGATATAGAAAAATCATAGGGCTGAAGGACACAGTTTCTTCAGTGGAGATTTTAATTTTTTTTAACCTGCTCCTAGCTCTTACAAAGGGACACATACGCTTGAAAGTCTCTGTGGGAGGGGGAGGAGCAAAGAACAAGAGGAATTCCTGAACAATCTTTCCAGGGACCAGAGGATCAGGCTTCAGTGCCAAATATAGGCACTTGCCCACCTACCTGCCCCACAAACTACTAGAAGCACAATCATGCAAAATGAGGAGGAATGCAAGTCTTCTTTAATTTACAATTCTGTACAACATTCAGTTTATTGAGGAAGTCATATATTGTTGTTGGCACAGAGGCTAGAATGTAGAGCCTTAAGCATACATTTTATATGGATGACCAGAGTTCCTCAGTTATGGACAAATGTGCCAATTAGAAGGCCTAGGATTCATTTCTCAATGTAGATTCCTTGGGTTAAAATGATTAGAAGAGGCATCTAGTTCAACCCACTTATTACAAAGGAAGGCAATCCACCCACTCCCAAAACACCCCACAATATATACCCATTCCAGGTTGGTATTAAGACAACAAACATTAAATGACACTCCCTATAAACCAAATAACCCAAACCAAAGGAAAGATAAGAACTTAATATATAGGTGCCAACCTGAGATGGACAACAACTTGCATTTTTTAATGGCGATTACTTGATGAATGTCTCTGACCACACTTGAAGCAATTAAATATTACAAGTCTTTCTTAAGATGCATTGTAACAGCATTTAAATTTAGGAAAGGAATGTTGCAACTTCATTCAGGGAGCCCTATCTATGTTGAGCAATGCAAGAAACAAGAATGGCCAAACTTCCCTCTTCTTTATCGGAGCAACAACTTCATCTACGGATTGAACACTACTGATAATAGCTGTGCCACTCGGCCACAACAAAAACCCCAAGGGATCCTGAGCACCTAGAATATAAGATGACCTTGGGGAGTGTTGCAGGGATGCATTTCCTATAGGAATTTAAGGTGGGGAATACTTTGGCCACCTCATGAAAAGAGAGGACTCTTTATATAAGACCCTCATGCTAGGAAAGATTGAAGGCAAAAGGAGAAGGGGGTGGCAGAGGATGAGGTGGTTAGATAGTGTCACCCAAGCAATGAACATGAAATTGGGCAAACTCCGGAAGCTAGTGGAGGACAGAGAAGCCTGGCGTGCTGTGGTCCATGGGGTTGGACACAACTTAGCGACTAAACAACAACAAAGTTAGTTAGAACTCAACAGGGATTGGGCTCTCACTCCCTCTCCCCCTCTCATATACATGCGCACACACGCACACACCTCATGCTAATGCTTCCTACTCTGTTTTTAGAAAGTGAGTTCCAGTCTAAAACAAATAAGGCCGATATGAAATCTTACATATGAAACATTACCAAATATTATGCAAAAGCCGCAGTCTTGCTCCTCAGGCATGGATGTTCCTAATGCCCAAGTTCTTAGAAAGGAAACTGGCAAATTACCTGTGCCAACCACATGACCATCTCTTGTATTTGATTATTAAGAACATTAGGTACTGTTTAGGAACAGTAAACAGTACCAACCCCAGATAGGCAATCCCTATAACCAAGAGAACTTGTGCAGCACATTCTCTACATTAAAACACTGTAACACTGGAGAGGTTATTAACCAGATGGAGTTTAATGCATTACTGCAGAAAGGGAGGACTAATGCCAACTGTCCTTAAGAAAACAGAAATGAATGCTATTTAAGGAGTCTTCTTACAACCAACAGTATTGGTAAACTACAGACCAGTTTTCAATGTTCCATTCTTAGGCCACTGCTTGCTTGATCATCTTGGCTATCAGCTCCAGGTACGCTTGGATAAAAAGCATTCCTTCTACCCATTTAAATCTAGCTTCTGGCTGGGATAGAAATTGCTTTGGTTACTCAGGTAGAAAACAGTATTGGGAGAGAGACAGGAGCAGTACATTTGGTTCTCCAGGATCTCTTATCAACAGGAGAGCATCAACAGGTACACTGAAGCATTCATAAATTGGTAGGAGGAGGCACTGCTCTGTGGAGATTCTGTTTCTAACTTGTGGGCTAGGCTGGTTCCAGAAAATGCTGCTTCTGTCTAGCATCTTCACCATATTAATTGTCCTGTGGGTTTCCAGCATTCCATTTTGTGCCACCAACCTTTTCAACATCTCCCAGAGCTACAGGAAGAGGCTGACTTGTGCCGGCCTAATTCCATGTTACGATTGTGCCCTAGGTTAGGTGCTTTGGAATGCCCCTGGATCTGGCCTTTGTTTTTGACCCCTAGGTAATAGCTGCAGCCAGAATAGACATTGTTCAACTTCTGCCAATTTACCAGCCATGCACCTCTCTGGATACAAAATACTACATCTTCATATACATATAAATTACTTATCACCTTGACTGCTGCAACAAACTACAGTGGGGCTGCCCTTGAAGCCTAAATAGAAACATCAACTGGTTCCAAATGCAGCAGCTCCTTTTTAAACAAAGTGAGACATAAGGTGCATATTAACACTGAGCTATTTGAGCAGCATGCTGGTTATCAGTTTGGTACAAGCCAGTTAACACGCTGGCTAACAGACTGGGCCTGGGATTCCTTGGATAACCTAGTCTTCTCTAAGGACACCCCACATGCACACCCCTGTGAATTAGAAGTTACCAACAAACAGACTAGGACCAGAGTGATTTCAATGGTGGCTCAACAGCACAGAACATTCTCCCAAGAATGTTCTCTCTAGAGCAAGATCTCATGCTAATTTGAGCTGATTAGTAAAAATTCCTCTCTTTTGCCAGAAGTCTGGCAGGTCTGTAATCTTCTTGCAGGAGATCATGGTTTTTAACTCATTGCATTTTACCTATGAATGTTGCTAATAATTGGTACACTGGGTTTTTTTTAATCACCTTGAAGGCAGTTTTCAGTGCAAAGCTGGCATATCAACATTAAGAATAAATAAATAAAAGTATGCATCACGCCAATGTGCCCTACAGGGTATGAAATAGGGTTTAGGGCCAAGATGTTCAAAGCCTAGGAAAGCACTGTCAAACTCCACAGGAGGAAAAGAGACATGGTAATGGTATGACCTGGTGGAAGATTCCTTCTAAGCCACAAATATGAGGCTTGATTTTACCCACTGCCCCAAACCACAGGACAACTTCTGACTATGTTAAAACTTTACTGCCACTTTGTCCCTTTGCAAAAGCTCATCTCTATTTGTCACTGTTGACAAAGCCTAAGGAGGAACAGAAATATGCTTGCAAATGACACTCCCTCATTTCATACAAGCCTGGACAAAGCATTCTGCTCAGATACTAGTGGGCTACTTCAAAGGCTACATTCCTTCTTCTTCCTCAGTAACAGGCTTGATTAAATCTTTGCGGGCTGTATTAGAAATGCCAGTTGTGGCCAGTTAACCGCAGGTAGCCAGAAGGAAAAAGCCATTGCTGACACCACTCTCCTGTCCAGCGGGGTTCTTCCTTACAGTCACATGGAAACTTATCACTCTCTGACACAGACCTGATCTCAAAGTAGCCAGTGTCGAGTCCTGGATCAAGGCTGGAACAAACAGTCTCAAGGAAGAAACTAATAAAACTCTTCATAGATCCGCTAAAGTAAACCTTTGGGGAATGTCAAACATCTTTATCACACCAAACAAACATGCAGCCTTCTCTATCGCAGAGCGCCTGGGGTATTTGTGCAGGAATTCTCACTATGGAGATGTCCTTATGTGCTTTTGTTGTCTGTGCTACAGATTAGTGACGCTTCAGGAGGCTAATAAGATTCCCCCCCCCCCGGCCATAACTGGTTGTGGATGACGACAGTTTTCGGCTGAACCACAGTTCCTTGGTTTTTAAACATGGACACACAAGTTGGCACACGTGATAAATCTTGAGATACTTCTGACCCATCATAATACCACAGAAGCCTGGCAACCTAATCTGCCTGCAAGTGAAAAGAGCATGTTATAAAGAGCTTTGACAGGTGACAGGACACACAACACAGAGACAGACATCTATGTCCTCTAGTTCTAAGCCAAGGTGTTGAAACAAATGAAGAGATTGTGGGAGAAGTCAAGGCCCTTTGAAAGTGCTCCTCCACATATTGCAGTCCAGAAAAACACGGAAAACACGTTCTCTCCTCTGCAACACTGAAATGTCTGTAATTACAGACTTGTGACAGAATGTACATTACAGGCTTGTGGTAAAGATGCACATACAAAGCCAAAACACTACATGTAATTAACCTAGATATCTTTGGGATATCCAATACAGACCCATTAGACACTGAACAGATAAAAGGAAATACTTTTTTTACCCAGCAGGTAATTAATCTGTGGAACTCCTTGCCACAGGAGGTGGTGATGGAATCTGGCCTAGGTGCCTTTAAAAGGGGATTGGACAGATTTCTGGAGGAAAAGTCCATCGTGGGCTATATAATAGGCCATGATGGGTTGTTATAGGCCTCTTATGTTAGTAGCAGGCTACTTCAGAATGCCAGGTGCAAGGGAGTGGCAACAGTATGAAAGCATCTTGTTGTCTCATGTGCTCCCTGAGGCACCTGGTGGGCCACTGTGAGATTGGAAGTTGGACTAGATGGGCCTTTGGCCTGATCCAGTAGGGCTCTTCTTATGTTCTTATAGGGCCAAGACAGAGACAATATAGAAGATTCATGATTGGATCTCACATCTCCTTTAAATTTTAAAGCACTTGAAGGGACCTCAAATTCCAATCTGAGTAGCAGTATTGAGGGAAAATGGGTGTTTAATTCTCATCTATGCCAATTTCCCAGCTGAAACAGAACCAAGGTCCACTTGGGGAAAAAATGCGTTTGTTCCCTGCTGGGGCTAACTGCAACTTGACTGGGAGAATGGAATGGGTTGGGAAGGTTAAATTTTTCCTTCTGCATTGCTGCTGCTCAGATATGTTGGAAACCCAGGAGTTTTGTGGGGCTCTCTTAGTTTAAATCTAAGAGGTCCAATCACAAATCCCATGCACCATATCTGTTTTGGGACTTATCTGGAATCCAATAATGTTCCTGGGGTGGGAAGGAGCAAGAGAGAAATTGAACTCCAGGTTATTCTGGGATTGGTGGTGGAGCAGACTCTTGATTCTCACAGTTAACACTTTAAGACAGAATGAGAATCACCTATTGCTAACAAAATTACAACTATTCTCTACAGACTCTTCTGGTTCAAATTCTAGTTGAGCTACATCCTACAAAAACTAGATAGAGTAGCAAAATATACTGTATATTTTTGAGGGTTGGCCACACAGAATACTGCCACTGGATATGGCATTTTGAGGCCCACTGTTCAACAACTGGGGCACATAAGCTGATCTGATGATTCCACAGCCATCTCCAGTGCCATTTTTATCAACAAATTCGGCGGCAAGGATAGGTAAATGAGACATTTATGGCCCAGCAGCAACCAGCCCATATTGCAGCAGACACGATTATCTCTGAAGTCTGGCCATACAATTGCAAGTGTTTCAAGATGATTCAGTTTACGAGAGGATGCAATTATCTGGTGACAAGGCAGCCGGTGACCTCATAAGCACACTAGCTTCAGCACTTATCACGATACAACTGTGGCTCAACATTTCTCACTGTCTCTAGCCTTCCTTTTTTAGACAAATAATATCTTCTGTCTGCCAGCAATCAGATCTCATTAGTTCCCCCAAGGTCTCTTAGAAGACGGAGACTAAGCCAACATTTCAATACACACAGTGCCCAGATTCATGCCTTTTGCCAAGAAACAAAGCTCAGCCCAAATGCTGTAATCAAGTGATGAGTTCCTACAAGGTCAGGTAAGGAGGTATCGTGAAAGGATAAGGGCATAGTGTGTCATAGAAAATGAAACTTTCCCCACTTTCCAGCAAGAGATTGGGAGAGGCAGCAAAGTCCTCTAGTTGAAAAGTACAGATATTCAAGGGGAGGTTGCTGCTCACCACGCACACAAGAAGATCCAGAGGCTAGAAACTCCGCAGTCATTCTCTACCATAATGAGACCATTATTGCCTTGAATCAGACACATCTAGGGCGTGTTTAGGCATGCAGTGTCAGCAGCAAAGAGAAGTCAGTTCCAATGGAAAAAATCAATGGGACTTCCTATTCAATATTGACACCCTTAATGATAATGTACATGCTGGAAGACCCTTGTTAGCGATGTTGTCTGTAATTGCAGAGTGGCAATTGGCATTTAAAGGAGTCTGAAAAATGGAGAGGTAATCACAGGTAATTAAAGGGACATGGTGGCGCAGCGGGTTAAACTGCTGAGTTGTGATCTTGCTGACCGGAAGGTTGGCAATTCAAGACCGCATAACAGAGTGAGCTCCTGTGTGGGGAAACCTTTACCTTTTTAATCACTTCAACAGCAGTCCCCAAACTACAGCCCATGGGCCGCATCTACCCAACTAACACATTTTGACTGGTTTGCAGAACCCAGCAGTATTACAATGACATGCAACTTCTCCCACTAAATAATAATGACCATTTAAAACTTGCAAATGTTTTCTTTTATTGTGAAAATGCTTAGCATTATGTACAAGGTACGTATATTCTTTTCGATAGCTGAGCCACTCTGGGCTACCATAGGAGCAAGACTGAATGACGTGGCCCTGGCAGCTTAAAAGTTGGAACCCCTTCTCTACAGGAACCAAACAAAGGAACAAAAACAGTACACACAGAACTACACAATTAGTTGCTTTTTTCTTAACATGAATGCCCTGAAGTCTTCATTATAAGAACCTGCAACACCAAAGATTGTGCTAATTTAAGCATTCAAACTTCTGCAAACAGTACAAGCCAAGCCTCCAAAAGCACATTATCTACCCAATCACAGTCCTATTGTTCACTAACACTGCTGTATGCAAATATTGATGAAGCAAGTGAACAGTAAAGGTTCTACCAGCTATCTCTAGGTTTACAGAAATCCATGATTCATCTTAATTATGGATTCTCATCCACAAGGTACAATTAAACAAGCTTCTTATTCACAGCACTTCCAGGTTGACTAGCGCTTAGGGGAAAATGACTTGAGCTTCAAAGCAGTTCAAGAGTTTATCCTCCAACCAGTAAGTCCTGCTGTTCCTTGAAAAACTCAAACTGCATATGTGGGAAGTGACAAAGGAAACTGTCTAGTATCCATTAGTATCACTCCCTTCCCAGGTTTTTATTTTTAATTAGCGTATTGTTTTGCTACCCAAATTTTACCACCTGTCCAATCACTTTTTAGACTCCATGAAACTCATACATTTTTGTCTCCATTTGTTCTTACAAAACTGGGTCCACAACCCATGGGAGTCACACAAAAGAGGATTCCTAGTTCATCGTTGCTAGGAAGCCTAGAGAAACATGGACCAGACTAACAGCCCAATCTTGAGCTGCCCATGTGCCAGTACAAGCAGTGGTAGCCAAGTGGCTACCACTACATCCCACCAGTGCCAGGCACGCACTGAAGGCTCCTCAGAGGAAGGGAACATTTGTCCCCTTCCCCATGGTAAGGGCGCAGGGCCGACACAGACACGAGGGCTTCCATGTTGGGCTGTGCAGCCCGACACAGAGCTCACAATCCGGTGGCAACCTTTGCCGGTGGTCCTACCCCTGCCCCCCCCCCCACAGCCAGGGACTGCCTCCTGCCCTGCCTGGAAGCGCCGCAACACTGGCGATGGTAGCACTTCCCGATCGCCAGCATGAGTTGCCGTTTCCGGGAGATGCGGGGCCAGTGCTGGCCTGACGCTGGTGGTAAGACCGTCACAAGGCCTTCCTGTTAGCGGTGAAGATGCTTTATGATGCCTTCACAACACCAGTGCCTGCAGGATGCTTATACCACAGGCATAGTGGAGCTCAGGATAGGGCCGTAACTTCTACAGAAACAAGGACTGTGGCAGTGTGCCTATAACAGAAGTTCACTTGCAGCAAAATTCTATACTCAGAGGCTAGTCTCACTGAGTTAAATGGGATTTATTCACAGGTATGTGTGAGCTGCCGTCTTAATCCCTAGTTTACTACTAGGAATCTTCTGAAGTACTTTTATTTGATCACGGAACAAAGTCTAAGAAAATGCCTATTCTTTATCACCAACACAGTTACTATAACTTTATGGGATGACAAGTACAGAACCCAGGTACAGTTTGCATGATGGTTTAATTTGCCTACTAATAAGAGTAATATAAGCAGCCTCTCACTGATAACACTGAAGTGACATAACCAAAAAGGCATCTGTTAGTCACACCAGCAGTAGAGTACTTGGAACCCAAGTGTTCAGAGGGCAATAGGTGCTCAGAAGTTACCCTTCACGAATACCTTACCACACTGCCTCCTAACTAGCAAGAAAGTCTGAAGTCAGCATATGATTAGGGGTGGGGGTTTTTGGTGATATATTTTCCCAAAATTTCTTGATTAAAATAGCAAGTTGTGGTGTTTTGTGCTTTTATTCTACATTCTCATTCCAAGTTCTCATTTTTATTAACTAAATGCTTTAAAAGTCTATTAGGTAGATTATATAGGCGATATAGTGTCAGTAGATGCAGCCACAGTATTATTTTGAATTTGAAAAGTCGTCTATTTTAATTTCTAGAAAATATCTTAACAGTAAAATGCAGTGTTTTGTGTTTTTATTCAGATATTTTAACTGCCAAAATGCGGTGTTTTGTTTTTTTATGCGGTTTTCAACAAAAACAACAACACCCATCCTTACTTATAATAGACTTTTGCTAGAACAGAAACTAGTCTGCACTACTACTTAACTTCCTATTTGCGGTACAATACCTTTATGATTTAATCGAAACATTTGTAGCCTGTCTATAAGGGTCCCTAATGTGGCCAGTAAAGGTCTGAAGTACAACGCAATGAATATGCATTCCATTTCACAAGGAGCACCTTGTTTCTTTACAAATTCCTAGAGCAGTGGTTCTCAAACTTTTTAGCCCTGGGACCAACATTTTAGAATTGACAATCTGTCTGGAACCCACGGGAAACAATGTCATGGCTGAAAGTGCCATCTTTGTGACTCCAGAGCCTGCTGCTTTCCTGAGAATGCAGCAAGAAGTTGGGTTATTTCTCATCATTTTCCACTAGCAAAGTGAATCAGAAAAAAAAGTCTATATACATTATATTTATGTAAGTCTATGACACTATTTATAAGTGTCAAAAAGTTTGTTTTGACACAAGCAAACCCCCCCCACACACACACACATCCTTTTCAGCATTCCATCTTCCCATATGGCTGCTCTAGGTGTTTTGCAACCCACCGGAAATTGGCCCACCGGTGGATCCTGACCCACAGTTTGGGAACCACTGCCTTAGAACCTTTCCATCTCATTCCTCAGAAAACTGCAAGAGAACCAAGACCTCTCTGGAACCACACCCTGCATTTGCCCTGCATTTGAGGGCAGCAACTCCTCAAGGCAGGAACTATAAGCATACGTAGCATTCAATATTTTAATAGCATTCTTCTCATTAACTATGGTAACAAATAAGTGACATGACTTGTTCAGGGCTTTAAAAAAGGAAGTCTGTGTCATAGCTCCTACTCCTTCCCACACAAGAGGAGGAAACAGGTGCCACTTTAACTAAGAGCAAATTACGTAGCCTGTGCACTGTGGATTCAAACAGTACTTTGATCCACAATTTCCATCAAACAAATTTCTGGTAAACTCTCCAGTAGTTCAAGATACCAGATGACAAGGCGGACTACACAAATGAAAATTTTAGGGACTAAAATTTTAAAGCAATAACCTTTCTGTCCTCATTCATTGTCATATGTTGAGAATTCACTTCAATTAACTTGCATATCAATGCACCCATTTCTGAATATATAAAGGTGTTCATGCAATAACTGACAAGAAGATCAGCGAAGTAGTTCCACAATAGTTAAAAAATATAGTGCCAATGCAGCCCAAAGCAACCTGCACACTAGAAGAGTCCAAAAATGGGACATTCTTAATGCATTACATGATGGGCAGGACCAAAACAAAGTAAACCATGCAAACAATGGAATGTATTGTGCTGCCTTCACACCTTCTTGGATTCCTCGTTAACAGCAAAATCTTGAGCCCAGCAGTGCCTAGGACTCCAGCAGTGGCGACTGCTGGATCCTGGCCCTGCCGGGATACAATTGGAGGGCCTCTCAAGAAAAGGGAGCATTAGCTCCCTCCCCCCAGGAAGACTGCAACTGCAATGGGTCTCTTCAACTCTGCCCCTGCATCCGTGCAGGAGTAAAGCAAAGGAGACCTGTTTTGGGCTGCCCAGCTCCAGAGGGGGTTCAGAATGCGGTGGCAGAATCTGCCACCATCCCTGCTCTCCTCATGGGCCTGATCTTCCCCTCCCCCTGTCCAGTTCTGCCCACCCTGCACCCATCCCAAATTGCCTTACCATTGGCTGGTGCTGTTGGGAGTGCCAATCAGCTCCTGCTCAGCGCTGAGGATGTGCACTATTTAGGATCAGGCCAGCTCGAGCGGTGGTTGCTTGCATGATGTTGCAAATGTGCTTTAAGGCATGTTTGCAATAACTTTAGCAGGCGGTATACACGTACTGCCAGTGATAAGGGCCTCTGGATGGGGCCCTAAGTGGTGTTGGGAGCAGGGAGAAAATGGTGGCTACAGCAACAGACAAGACCAGTGTGAAAATGGGGCATTTTCTCTTTAAGGACTTGAACAATCCTCAGACTGAGGAAATAGGACATGTCAAGTTTTGTGCATCTACCACTTTACTTAATGTGGAAGGATCCCACACTAGAGCTCCTGTGTCAGACAGGGGATATCTGATCCAGTCCTTGCCAGTTCCTTAGGAACATATAAATTCCTAAGCCATTAGAAGTTAAACTGTACTGCATCCAAAAGAGAAATGGGAATGTATCAAGTAATTGTAAAATGTAGCAGTGACCACAGGAGATGGGGAAAAGTTCAGGTGTGGATATTCCAGAGGACAATAAGGCAATATGAGAATGTAACTACAGATATTGCCTCTATTGAACATTTGCACTAAAGACAGGAAAGTGATCATACACTTATGAAACAGTCACGTTTCCTCTTCCTACAAGTAGGCACGAGTCCGTGACAAAGGTGTTAGACATTCCTTACAGCCATACTCTCTCCCTCTGTCTAAAAACAGAAAAGACTGAAATAATGAGAATAATACTTAGATATGCAATACAGTCACTGAGGGCGCAATCCTAATGTGGAGTTAGGCCGGCACAGTTAGGTCAGGAAAGTTTGGCCGGCACTG
>JAJKFI010000016.1:2995697-3019465 GCA_029204185.1 Lerista edwardsae | reverse complement strand
CCTTTGTGGCTACCTTCCTGTGACTTCCTGAAGCAGCCAAGCATTTCTCTCTCCCCCCTGCCAAGCAGTGCATGTCACCCTTCTGCCTCTATTAGACCAACACTGCATCCAAAAGGACTTTTTCAGTCAGCCAAATGTGGGAAAATGAGCTCCACTCCACTTGACGTGGAACTGGCCCCCCATGGGGTGGTAAACTTTCAGGTAAACTTTGGAGCATTTCAGAAAAGGGATACTCCACCTGTATCTACAACAGAAACATACAGAAGATCACAGGGTCCACTCCTGTGACTAAACAGCCAGTGTGGTTGGATGACTATAGTACTGAACTAGAAACAAGGAGACTCAGGGTCAAATCCCCTCTCCGCCATGAAGCCCACCATCTTTCAAGCCTAACTTGCTTCACAGTTGTTGCGGAGATACATTTTTATTTTATTCCAGTTAATTTTTTAAAAGGGCAGTCAGCGCCCCCTGTTGCACATTCTGCTTTTTTAAGTTTAGGTGTTCTGAGAGCTGGAAGAGCAGAAGATCCCTAGCCTATTGGTCATGTGGTCTTGTTTGTATCCCAGGTCCCAGGAGAGAGGTAAGTAAAGTGGGGGAAACAACACCACACCATAGTTATGATAGAAGTACTGTAGAGCTCTGGCTCTGTGAAGTCTAAATATACCCCAATACAACATATTTTGGAAGACTGTTTCCTAGAAAATGAGTAAATTCTTATCTTGAGCGAGCCCGTTTTTGCATTTGCAAACCAGTTCAGTGTCTAAACAGACAGCATTTGTTCGGGGATTTTCTGCTGAACTGCACATTTTTTATCTTAATCACTGGGAAAAAAAATTCTCTGAACAAATATTTTTGTGATCACATACACAAATATTTACACTCCCCAATAATCAAGTGACACACCAATGACATGCACAAGCAGGGGCAATCCTTGGCCGGCAGCGGTGAATGGACCAATTGGGAGTCTGACTCAAAATAAGGCATCTTTCTATGTGCCAGAAGGAGTCATCCCTGGGCAAGAATAGCTGGTGGTTGTTCTTCCGGGTTTGGGTGCCTCACAGTTTAAAAAAGTACATGCTCACAGGACGGGGGAGGGGAGAAACACACCTGATCCTCTGAAATCCTGTTTCAGGACCAAGGACTGACAATGCCCACTACACTAATCCCGGAGGAACGAAACCCACGGCTTCCTAACAGGGGCTTGCATACCTTTCCATAACCCTGCAGAAGGGAGGGAAGCCAACAAGGTGACCGGATTTCCTTACCAAGGCAGGCTCCAGAGACGAGAGCGGTGGCCGTCAGGGCTCCGGCCGACGCGCCGTAAATGGTCTTGGCATTGGCGACCAAGAAAGGAGCGCGCTCTTGCAGGCAGCTGGCGACGCCGATGTGGTAGACCCCCAGGAACCCGCAGCCCGCGAAGGAGATATTCCAGGTGGAGCCGAGTGGGAACATCGCCGCCTCCCCAGCACCGTCTCCTCCTCCTCCTCCTCGCGTCCCCTGGGGAAGGTAGGCGGCAGACGGCAGAGAGACTGCCCTGGGCTTGCCCCGCTGGACGGCAGGGAGGGCAGATTGGATCTGGGAACGGAGCGGCTCCGCTGGTCGGCTCTTCTCCGCCCGTTCACTCACATCACAGAGCAAGCGAGGGCGGCTCTCCGGGGGGGGGGGGACGATGCTTCCTCCGACGCCTCCACCGGCCGTGCCTGGCCTCCTCCTTCTCCTCGCCTCGCCCCACTGCCAGCCGACCTCTCCTCCCCGCCTCTGCGCTCCCGACAGCGGCCTGCACCTGACCGGGCACGGGCAGAAGGAAAGTGTTATATCGGGTACCCGCCTGCCGCGGGGCGGAACTCCGGCTTGTCACAATCCGCCTCCCCGTGACGCAGGCCGGGGCTCCGGCGCCTGGCTAATGGCTGCAGGGCAGGGGCGACGCCGCCCACCCGAAGGCGGAGTCGCGCGCAAGGAGAGCCCTCGGGACGGGACGAGGACGGAGGGAGGGCGCAAGAGTCTTAGCTGGCGGGCGCAAACAACGCCGCGGAGCCCGATTTCCCAGAAAGCCCGGGGGCGTTCCGAGACTGCGTCCAATGGGGGGTGTACTCCGAGCACAGCTGTGAGAATTGGAACGCGCATCTGGCGGGCACATTCCTTGGAATTCCTGGTGCTGTTCTGCCTGTGCCGTAGCTTTCGCCCTAGATCAGCTTGTTTTCAGAGAGATCCTCTCGCGACCGCCAGGAAGCCAAGTCTGAAGGTCTCCCGCTGCTTCTTTGCCTCCAGTGCCTTGTGACGATGGCGTGTTTGCAATGTATAACTGGAGGTTAAAGGGTACTTATGTTCTTACGTGGTATTGCTGCTGCTATGCATTGGGAGGACTGGAGTGTTTCCGTAGGTGATTTCGAGGGTGGCGGTGGTTCACAATAGCAGGATGATAGGATGCTGCCCTCTTTGGTGCTTCTTCGCGTGCAGGTAGAGCCCCACTGAATTCCCAAGGACGTTTAAATAGGATGGTGGATTACGGAACTTGTGGGAGAAGCCAAGTAAGTTGGATCAGCCTTCAGAGGGACAGGCATGTTGGGCTACTGCAGCAAAAAGAAGAATATGCCTGGTATCATCTGTAAAGACTGAGGGCCCAATCCTACCCAGCATTCCAGCAATAGTGCAACAAACAGCAAGCAGGCCCCAACAGGGCCTACACTGCATTCTGTGCTGGTGGTGGGAGTCAGGGAGGCCTCAAGGTAAGGAACATTTGTTCCCTTACCTCAGAACTGCACTGCCCTTATCCTAGTGCTGAAAAGATGGAAAGCATTGGGCCCTAATATGTTTGGGCTGCAGTCCTAAGCAAGCTTTCAAGCAAGTGAGCCCCACTGACCTCAGCAAGACTTCCTTCCAAGTGAATATGTTCTGGATTGTACAGCTATTGTGCTATTATAAGTTCTAGGTGTTTAGTTGGATGGGATTGTGACACTGTGACTGATGGGGGCACCAGAAAGGAGAGAGGAGAGGAGGACTGCCATTTGGGGCATAGGACTGTGGCCCAAAACCTATTTATTGGTGAACTTCCTTAATAAATGTCTTGGGAATCAGTGGTCTAATAAAACATTCATGAAACTGCTCAGTTTTTTTCTGTTGTCCTTAGCAGCATAGAGTTGCTGTTCACAGTTTACTATTGTGATAGATGTAAACTAAACTTCCCCCAAGGTTTAGTTTAAAAGCTGCTCTGCTACCTTTTTAATATTACGTGCCAGCAGTCTGGTTCCAAGGGACACCGTAAAGTATGTTTGGACCACTCTCAGAGTCAGAGAGGCCAGCACAGAGACAGGCCCCATCCTCCCTCACTCCAAGAGTGGTCCAAACACACCTTATGTTGTCCCTTGTACCGGCCAAATTTTGCTGGCCTAACTGTCGGCCTAACTATAGGTTAGGATTGCACCCTAAGCCTAGCCTAAAACCTGACGGTGATCTGTGATGTTCTCTGGTTGCCTCCAGAGGCTCTTCTGAGGCCTAATTAGACTGTGTAGGACTTCCCGCAGCCTTGCAGGGCCTCAAAATGTCCATTCTGCCAAATAATGGGGGCAGAACCGGAAGTGGTTTTTTAATGCCCTATAAGGCATTGCAAGGCCTGGCAGAACCCCTAAGGGCTTTTCCAGGCCTCACAATGCCTTAGAAGACATTTAATTAAAAACATCACTGCCAATTTCCCTCAGAAACCAGGAAGTGATGTTATTTGGCTGAAACAGACATTCTGAGGCCCTCCAAACACCAACGGAGCATTTGGAGGGTGGGATGGGGGTGGGGGAAATTTCCCACTCTGAGTCCCGCTGAAGCTGTGTGCAAATGCGCACAGCCTGGGGGGGGGGCTCAGAAAGCCCTTCAGACCCAACAGGAGCTATGCTCCAGTCAGGGTTGGGGGGGGCAAAATCGGCAGATTTAATTACGTTTGGATTTTTTAATACGCGAGAGCTTTGGGAACTGAACTCTTGCAGATTAAAAGGCCCCACCTGTCCACCTGTATGTATGAATTTGCAGCCATCCACCAAGATATGTGTTGGGATGGTTCCATGCATGTCATCAATTGCTTCCCTTAGATGAGCATCATCTAAGTCTGCAATCCTGTTACTCCTGGAGTAAACCTGATTTAACACAATAGTATCCCTGTGCTTGACCTTAAGAAATCTAAGGTTGATTATGTCACTGGTCTATTTGATTATATAGTCTATGCCACTTTGCTCCAATTCTGTTAAGAGCAAGCAAGAATTGAATTGGGGCAGCAATAACTCACTTCTTCCTCCAGCACCACTGCTGCGAACAAGCAATAGTGGTGGCAGGGCTGGAGAGAAATGCCAGGGGCTGCTGAGGCCCTGAGTCATGTTGAATTCCAAACACAAACTGTTCTGGTGAAGATTTTGCTGCAGGGTAGTCCACCATAGCTTTCCCCATTAGGCAATGAGGCTGGGAACAAGAAGGGGAAGACAAAGAACATGCTGACTCACCCATCAAAACAGATACAAAGGTGAACAACCAACAATCGAAAAAAAGCTGTGCTTGATAGTGCAGCATATAGAGCTCTCATGTATAAAGTCGCCAAGTATCAAACTCAACTGAATAGATAAAGAAGCTGAGACCCTGTTCCGCAACAGCCTCAACTTGCAGGGAATTAGCCACAAAACTGGGAGGGAGGGTTTTGAGGATAGTCTGTTTCTGACTGGCTTTGCCCTTTTGATGCAGGTGGAGTCTACCAACCTTGGCACTGTAAAGAGCAAAAGAAGGCTAGGCCATGGTTTGACTCCATTTTGTGAAAATGATTCCATTATGTGGGAAAGAGCTGGTGGCAATCAGCCCACTCCCTAACGTAATCAGGAGTGTAACCCCCTATCTCCTTTGTTTCTGCAGAAAGGCATGAGGTCATAGCTAGGGTCAGGAAGCACAAATCAAATCAAGAAGGTTCCATCCAGCTAGTGATGCAATCAAGAAGATTCCACACAGCTGAGACCCATCACTTAGGTTGTGTACCGAACCTTTTCTGACCATTCTGTGACCTCCGAACGTTCCATCACCCCATCAGGAGATGGCCGACCGATATTCTGATTGGATAATTGATTGTGCCAGAGAGGTATAAAGATACCAAGTTTTGAGGGGGTACATGATCATCACCCACCATCAGAGCTTCAAGACCACCATCAAGACCATCAGAGCTTCAGACATCACCAGACCACGTCAGATCTCCAGACCTACAGATCACCTTCTCCACGCCTGTCCAAAATGCCCAGCAGAGACCTGCTGCCTTGACTTGAGAGGAAGGTGAACCTGCAAGGCCAACTACCTTGCAGGTGCTAGGGCCTAGTCTGTGTTAGGCATCTATTCGTTTTATTTTAAAGTGTATTTTAGTTGTCTCTGTTAGTTCTTTTCAGCCTTTCCTAGTTGTGTAACCACTTGTTTATTAATAAATTACAGTTAATTTATAAAGCTTTGTTTGTGATTACTGGGAACCAGACTAAATTCAGTTTTGCTGCTTTGGCACGCTTATAAATTTAAAGTTTATAACTTGGGATAGATCCCTGTAGTTGGGGCTAGTTTAGCCTGGGAAGTTTTTAAGTTAAGAGACCGTTCAGTGCTGTTAGAGGCTGTTACTCTTAGCTGTGGTCCCAGGCTGGTAGCAGAGGATGTGTGCCTTGTTGCCTTGGATTGTAAGCGCTTAAGGCCACACTCTGCTGAATGTTCACACCTCATATGGGCCTTGGACTAGTCATAGGGCATATGAGCCTTTGATTTACAGGCACCAGCATAGGGTCAGCTCTGTTCAGGGTTTTTGCCCAGTCCTAATAGTGCCTTATGCTTTGGGAACTAGCATTCCAGCAGTGTAAGGACCTTTATGGCTTTCATAAAAGGGACACATGCCCCATACTGAGACACACACAAGTAAGGAGTGGCTGGGTCCAAGTGCCAGCGGCTCCCTAACGAGCCCTGGTTCAGCTATGGGAATTTTTTTTCCCCAATAGAAAAAATACCACAGAAAAATATCTTCTGATGTGGAAGTGGAACATTTTCTACCGTATCCCATTGGGTTTGCGTCTTACATCACATCAATGTTGCAGTACCTAGTTCATACTAGACAATCTCCTTTCCTCCTACCAATGGCCCATGTTCAAAGAAAAAGGTTCCCTAAACTCTCCTATAGAAGGGATGTGGTGGCGCTGCGGGTTAAACCACTGCTGCTGGGCTTTCTGACTGAAAGGTTGGCAGTTCAAGACTGCGCGACCAAGTGAACTCCTGTTGCTTGTCCTAGCTCCTTCCAACTTAGCAGTTCGAAAGCCTATAAAAATGCAAGTAATAGATACCACTTCAGTGGGAAGGTAATGGCGTTCTGTGCACTATGGTATATACCATGGAAGCTTGTCCTCGGACAAACACCGGCTCTACAGGCTTAGAAACAGAGATGAGCACCGCCCCCTACAGTTGGTCATGACTAGACCATTTGGTCGTGGGGAAACCTTTACCTTTAAACTTCCATATATTTATGAGACAAGCATTAGAAATTGTCTTATGGATCTGAAATGTGGTTCTAATTATAGTTCTACGCACACACAAACACCTATTTTTTAATCTGACCTTAATGTACAAGGACAATATTTGGAATGTGATGCTGCAATTCAACCCATAAGAACGGAAAATTCATAATATATGAAACTGCCTTCCCTCTGCGAAGGCTCTTCTGCACTTTCCACCACTAGCAGTGCACTTGGTGGTCTCTCTGCTTGCAAGTGGCACTCTTTCCTGCAGGAAGATAACAGGTTTGCGTTATCTGCAATTTTGGCACCACCTAAAGATTTTTGTTTCACTTTGATATACTGCTGGGTTGTCTTGTGTTTATTCTGGTCCCCCATTGTTATTCTGCTGCCTTTACTGTACTTTTTTTTCTTTTTAATTGATGTGGTTTTATTTTCCCTGTTATAAGCTGCTTTGAGCACTTCCCAATGGGAAAGTGCAGGGTACTTGCATGCGCGTGAGATTTATATGGATCTTGTAATATATCCCTGGAGCTAAACTGATCCCGATTCTATTACGCTATTTTAACAGCACACTACTGGAGGTGAATGGGAGGTGGGGGGAATTTGGCCAGTGTCTTCCTTTATATAAAACTTACCTTTTTTATTTTATTTTGTCACACTGCACTGGCTGGAGGGGGAAATGCAAAGGCATTTCAGGAAATTGTACTTTCAGGAGGTAGGAGAAAGACAGTGATGTACACACATGCTGATAATTTTACAAGGGGCAATTATCCCCCAAAGGATTAAGTCAGGGTTTCTCTAACTGTGGGTCACACCCTACTTGGTGGGTCACAGCCTGATTGTTGGTGGGTTGCTAAGTTGAAACTGGTAGCCAAGAAGGAAAATGCACGTAGCCCTATAGAAAGTGAAACTAGCGCATTTATTCTTGAGCAAACCTGCCATGGTCCATTGCAAAGGGCAGGTTAAGAGGAATGCAACACCACCAAAATATTTCCAATTTGATTACTTCAGGCCCCCCAAAAACACTCAACAAGGGAGTCCCTCCCCTCCAAGCTGACAAATGTATTCAGCCCTATGGGAAAACAGTTACAGGTTTGCATTTATTCATGAGTAAGCATGGGCCTTGGCTCATCCTGAAGGTCAGAAAGGAGAATGCAAGACCACCAGAGTAGGTCCCGATGTGATTAATGTGGAGCTCAACAGATGCTCCAGCAGGCAGCCTCCCTACAAACAGAAGTTTGAGCTGGTAAGGTGAAACCTTTTTGTTATAATCCTAATTATCCACTAGGGTTAGATTCATGGAAATCCTCACGGATAGCAAATTCATAGATAATGAACCATTGATCCTATGGGATCAATGAGGTTAGGTGCAAGGGGTACCTTATCTACCATGTGAAGAATCCAGCAGACCCTCAGGAAACCAACAGAAAGTGCCAGAATGGCACCCGAGACCAACATGGACCTCTTAAACATGGCTAGATTATGCTTCTGCTGGTCATTTTAAAAGGATCGGTGCTAGTCACAGGTGCCATCTGATGGTCCCTGCAGTGGATTACAAGGACAGAGGTGCAGATAATGAGGTACGTAGCAATTCTACCCTTCACAAATAAGCAAAATCCAGATTGCTAGTTTGCATATAAAGAGGACTTATTATATGTAAAGCTAGGTGGGTTTTGATTGTCATTTTAAAAAGTGGGTTCCAGTGCTAAAAAGTTTGAGAACCACTGCTCTATTGTATGGGCACGTCATTACCTCTCTCCCATATCATATTCTTCCTCAAATATACCAGTTTTATCGGCTGAATACATTATATTCTCTACTGTCCAACTTTCAATATTTAGTATAAGTCAGGTAAAAGGTACAGGTTTTCCCACAACCAAATGGTCTAGTCATGACTGACTGTAGAGGGCGGTGCTCATCTCCGTTTCTAAGCTGAAGAGCCAGCGTTTGTCCGAGGACAAGTTTCCATGGTCATGTGGCCAGCATGACAATAAGCCAAGGCACACGGAACGCCATTCTTCCCACCAAAGTGGTACCTATTTATCTACTCGCATTTTTACGTGCTTTTGAACTGCTAGGCCGGCAGGAGAGAGGAATGTAGATAGCCTGCACTATCTACGAAAATATCACACTTTGATCACAGCATATTGTATATATTTTTAAACCCAATTGGGAAACATGATCCAGAAGTCTCCCAACTTCACTGTGAATAAGGACTAACCAGATTTTACTCTGTAGAGCCTATCTAAGGAGTCCATAGTTCATCATTGCTTTGCCTTTGCACTTTGACCAAAGTACTTCCAGCTCTGCTTTGTCTCTCTGTGCTCCTGTGGATTTTTTTTTCTAATCTGCTTTTCCCAGTTGGAGGGGAGTAAGTCTTTCTGTCTTCAGGCTGTGAGCAGACAGCAACAGCACTGTATGCCAGTATATTCATTTCATGTTTTTTCTCACCCCTGCCTAGAGCCAGTTATGTAGGGCTTTGTAGCTCTCCAAGCAACATTTGGAAGCTATAATGGCTATCTGCCTCCAAGATAGTACCCAGGCTGTCTTGGCAACTAGCATGTTTCCCCTCCTGCCTATGTATTGTGTGTACAGCATGGGCATTGCAATTTAAAGTATCTGAATACCCCTTTAAAGGGGGAAAATTGTCATCTCCTCCCTAACAATACATACTACCACCTTTAAGAATGTTTTTAAACACGGATTTTCTTTGAACATGTGTTCTCTAATATACTCAAGAATGGTTTCATTTAAGGGTGAAATTGACTAGAGTGGGTCAGGTCAAGCAAGGCCAAAGATGCCAACAGTTTTCAGTGGCTGCGTGAGTTTGAAAATGGCCTCCTTAGTTTGGTACAAATATACTCTCTCCCTCTTTCAAGTCAGGCTCTGAAAAATATTCTACAGCTCAGTTCCAGCACTGGGGGTATTTTCACACCTGAAACACCTGATTTAGGGAGAAAATACTCATTTGCATCAGATTACAACGGAAAGAAGTGCTTTGAAAATACAAACAGCAATACCGGCCTTATGGCCTTAAAATGTAACACAATGCAAAAAACATAATTAAGACAGCCACAAAAGCTTCATCTTTCTTAAAGTTGCCATTTCTGGAGAAATATCAACTGTTTCAGAATAACATACAAAAATGGGCAAGAAATGCTAGGCCTACCAATTAGATCACAACAATGCAACTTTTTTAAACCAATTATTTATTACAGATTAACCCTTAAGAAATAGTTTTAGTCGAACAGTCCAAATCCCATGTCATCATCAGATTCTTCAGACTCTTCCTTCTTTTCTTCTTTCTTCTCCTCAGCTGCAAAGACAGAAGAATCATCCGCTAATCATTCTCAACATATTGTGCATACTTAGACTCCAATCCTATGCATTTGCATGGGAGAAAATCCCATGAACTTAGTCAGGCTTACTTCTGAGTAGCCGCATGTAGGACTGTGCTCTTACACACATTTCACCCTACACATTTGCTTTAAAGGTGAGATATAAAAAGACCTAAATATTCACATCCACATGGAACAAAAAACATTCATGGAACTGCAATGTAGACTGCTGAAGGCAGATGCTATCAGCAGTCAAGCTGTATTAGATATAGCAACATACAGCATATCCAATGTTCGAAGAATTCAGTTTTGTAATCCTATTTTGTATACAATCTGTTAACATTCTTTAAAATAGTAACCAAGGAGGCAATAGGAAGCAAAGGATAAATACCAGCACCCCAAACAAAGCAGGTGTCACAACTGAAGAGAACTGCTGTAGTTAGACAGAACTTGTATACTCCCTCGAAGGAGATGAGATGCTTCCTTTCTGGTTTGCAACAAATCATACTTTGGAATTTTGTCAGAAGCTGGCATAAATGGAACTTACCACAAACCAGGAAGGTTTATAATCTCTTTCGCTCATCCATGTGGAAAGAGATGCACTCATAATGCCAAAACATGATTTGCTGTTATACCTGAATGTACTCAATGGCACAGTTCCGACAATCCAAACCACCAGTCTGTAAATATGGCAGGAAGGACTACAGAGCTTATGCACCCACCCCCTGCACCCTACCCCCCCCCCACAATCCTGGTTAGTTATGGAACAGCTCCATGTGTCATCCAAATCCAGGAGTTGCTGTTTAACTACTGTTTAGGATATGAAACTAAGATTGGATCCTTATTTCATATTCTGGTTTCTAAGCCAGTTAACCCTCCCCTCCTAGGTTCAGACAACACACAGAGGTCCTCACCCAGGATGCCTCCCTATCAAATGGGTAGGCAAGAGAAGGAAAGGGCAGAGGGAAGGGGGAGCACATGGGCTCAGCACCCCTTCCCATTGCCAATCACCACCTGAACTGACTCAATGTATGCTTGAAGGATGAACAAGAAATTTCGTTTAAGCAAGAATGATAGCTGACAAAGTTTCTTCCGACTACTAGCCAAAGAAGAGGTTCCCCTTAATTAAGTTTTCATATACAGCCGGCTGGATTTTCATAACATGACAGAAGTATGAAAATACAAGCTATTCATTTACAGGATCTTCAGTTCACATTTTATTGCATATAGTGTAGCCACACTCTATGAAAGAGCCACATTTCTCAACGGAAGTGGAAGGCTAGCCCTGCCTCATTACTGCCTGACCAAGGGCTCCTTTTCATAGTAAGCCATTTCATACTCACCAGGAGCTGGTGCAGCACCTGCAGCAGGAGCAGCAGAACCTCCAGCAGAGACTGCTACAGCCCCACCTGCTGGCATGCTGGCAAGCTTGCTGTTACCTGGAAGAAAAAGTAAAGCACCCACTGAAGATATGCTTTTGTCAACAGAAGACAAGCCAGACTAAGGTATACTAAGAATGAACTGTATCAATCTGCTGCAAGGCTCTTCTGCATAGGCAAGAGCTGGCCAAAACCCACACTATTTCCTACTGAAATAGGCATTTCTCTCCCTATTTCATTACTTTATTCTCCTTGGAGCCTTAATACAAAGGATGAACCTTGATTGGAAATTGGCCATCATGCAGCACTCCAAGAACTGCCATATGAAAAAGGGGCATCGTATTAGATGCCTCAAGTTAGCCACAAGTGGATTTGCTTTTATAACTTTTAAGATCTTTCTTCAACTTCTAGTGTCCACCAAAATGGCAATACTGAATTCATACAGGTGCAAGAAAAGGAATATCCCATCAGTCTAAAATCAACATACTTCATTCCTGTCATACCTGTAAGGTATTGCAATGTCTGGTGGAGTATCATAAACAGCCTGAGGTGTGCTTTTCTCAGATCTGATAGTCATCACAAGCAGAGCTTTGTTAGGACTTCCCAGTTCTCATAATACTCATTACACAATGTGTATCATTTCTACATATAATCTTCACAATATATCAGAAAACAAATTGTTTCTGAATTGCTCAGCCACCATTTCACTTCATTTCATTTCAAGATTTCATTTCATTTCAAGATTGATACTGTTAAATGGAAATGAATCAAAGTCAGAACTGTGGCAAGGAGTACCAAGCAAAAGCAGGAACTGAATGACAGGCCTTGGAGATTAGTTAATGCCTAGTTTCAGGAAAAGTCAGCAATATACTGTTTCCCTTGAGCGCAGTGAGATTCTCTTGGCTTTCATAACAACGTCAATGAGGGCAAAATGCCTGTTCTTTATTTCTAGGAACAAATCCCTGGTGTTCCTGGGGCAGAAGAATAAACATGTTTTATAACAAGTTGAGAATATTCTCAGAAAGTTTAATGTCAGAACCAAGAAATCATTCAGATGTAATGAAATACTTATGTAGGCCAAATACACAGCCCCAATTAAGTAGTTGCCAGGCCTGATAACTTCCTGTACCAGCCCTTCTGCAAAAGAATTTACATACATTAACATTATCTAAGATCAGTGACTTGTCTGTTATGGTTCCTAAAATTTTTATTCAGCACAACCAAGTTGCATAGCACTTCACAGCACAAAGGCAAGAAGTTCTGGGTATGAGGGGCTTCCAATCTGGAGTTCAACAGAGGAGCAAATAAAGGGAAGTAAAGAAGGAAAAGATTACAAGAGATACTAGCACATACACCTGTTCATTCCCAACAATTTTGTTTTAACTGAGGATGAAGGCAATGGGATTATGCAAAGACTCCATGGAAGAGATGGGCCTTGATAGATCTGGTAGAGAGATGGTACCTCCAGAATAAGAATTGAGAATGAGTGTGTTCAAAGCATATAGTGTAGCAAGAAAGAAGATTAAGACATTTAAACAAGTGGACCAATTTTAAGTGGCTGTGGTAGAAGATCTTGGCAGAAAGAAATTGATAACCGACGATGAAATATGAGGTCTTAAATGCAAGGACAAGAGAGCAGTTTCAGTAGTGTACTAAACTTGAGATAGAAAAATACAAAGAGAACCTGACATGGTGAAAATAGATAGCATGTTCTAGAAGCCTACAGGCAGAGGACAGCAGGAAAACTAAACAGGATTCAGGGGAACACAATGTGTCAAGATTTATTTATTCTTTTAGAAGGAAACACTGACACGCTTAAATGCAGTATGAAACCATCTATACATCTAAGATGGGGGAAACATCTAAAATGAGATATATAAACAGAAAGTGTTGATAGGGACAGGGAAGAGAGGAAATAGTAAGGGAGCTAGACAGTGAACATTTTGAGCTTGAAGGATAAGAGTGAAATGGGAGCCTTTCTCTCAGCCTCGTCTGAATGAGGACAAGGGTAAGAAGGGCTGAAAGCTTTAATTTTCATCACAAAAGGCAAGCAAGGCCCTGAGTGAAGGAGATGACAGCACAAGCAAGTTATTGTTTAAGTGGCTTGCATCAGGTTGGTGTAAATGTCACAGGGAAACATTATACCTTTAATTCAGCTAACAATAACAGCGCATCTCACAGCAGTATGTTGAGAACATCCTCTGTATAAACAAGCAGCTGGTGCCCGTTTTTAAGAGGTTTTCCCAATTTAATGTGGTCCACCAGCGAAACCCAGCAGGTACTAATATGAACCTGTGAGAATTAGGGTGGACTCATTAGCATCTTATCTTAATCATTTTAATGCGATACAACATGTCAAAGATTATTTTATCATTGGAATGAATGGAGGAGTTGAGGCAGAGTGGGAAGAAAATCCTAATGGCCCCTTCCGAACCTCAGAATTTTAACTCACCTTGTGCGATTACATCTTCAATGTTTTTCCCATTCAGCTCACTAATGACCTGTGAGAAGCAAATTGAAAGTATTGAGGATGGGCTGCTTAGTAACGTGCACACACTCACAGTGTTACCAGCTTTAGGAGGTGTAATGACCAATTCAGAAGGGAGAAATAAGACATGTCATCTTAAAGAGGACAATCTTACAGAATCTTAAGGCAGTTTCACAAATACAAAACTTCAAAATGAAAGGGGAGAGGGAGTGAAAAGAGAAACCTTCTTGCCAAAAAAGATTTACAATGTAAGCAACTCTCAATTTCCTCCATCCTTTTCTCCTTCACTAGAGAGGTTCATAAATATACAAATGTCCCTCCTCATAATAAATGCACAGTTTTGTATCCTCTTGATCACCTCTTACACTCTTACACTCTCCCTCAACAAGCCCTGTCTACATTACTGTTAGCCAGCTAGATTAGGATCCATTATGTTATTTAATGTGCAACAGCCAACATATACAAACATTGTTTCTTCTATCCTACCATGAAAATCCCAAGTTTGGGTTAAGCTCTTAACTAGAAGTTGTTGCAATTTCATGGGCAAGGATGAGAGAGGTCAAGAGCGTTTTAACTCCTCCAGCTGCATTTCTACTACTCAAGATCACCAAAACCAAGAGGAAGCTTGAAGGCAAATTCTAGACACAGGTACAGAAATCCAAGTACAGCCAAGCTCAAACAGCAAAAAAAGGAGTAGCCCGACAATATTTTTGCAGCCAGTGATCCTCATCCAGAAAGATGAAGAAGGGAGCAAATAAAGTGCAGCATGCATGCTTGTGAGTTTTGGAAGGTTTATTTAAAAGTTTATTTCAATATCTGGTTGAGTGCTAACAAATATAGGTAAGTGAATGACAACAAGAGCAAATTCCAGTGGAAGTGGGTTTGCGAAGAAAAAAGGTAGAAGGAAAGCAAGTTTCAAAGTACTGACAATCACAACAAACATATTTCACTATCTGAACAACAGCCATTTTTCTGGATCTTGCCAACTCTGATGCTGTAATATTTAAATCAAATATTAACAGCAGCATCTGCCGGCTCACGGTTCTGGGGGCTCGCTTGGCTAGGGACAAACCCCCAATTGGTCACCCACTACCCCGGAAGTAACTGCAGAGACATCAGTGCATCACCACAATTGCTCCCTTCATTGGCAGACCACAGTGGCACAATGAAGTTCCATTGGAGCTGCATTGCACTGCTGTAAGCTGTGCCCATCCCCTCCGAGTGGCTTCTGAAAAACCTGGCCAGATAGCCATAAGCTAACAACAGCCAGGGTTAGATGACTGCAATGTGTAGCTGCACTTTTTCAGGCAGTTCAGAAACTACAAACGGTCCAAAATGCAGTTGCTAGAAACATCAGCAAATATGCAACAGTTTGCAAGTGGAATTAATGACATAAGGTAGGAGAAATGGATCCATCATTTTTAAAAGATGGTGTTGCTTATCCCAGAGTCCACAAAACTGGCTGCCAGTGGCACCCATCCCAATATTAGCTGCTCCACACAAAGATCCCTCTACACCGAGTTAGAGAATTCAGAAACCAGGACTACCTGTCACAGTGCTAGGAAAGAGAACCAATCCCACCCTTAGTCTGAAAAAAGTGATGTGTTCCGTTCAGACAATTGCTCCAATAGTTTGTAGCTTCTTTTGCTTACTTACAAAACATAGTTAAAGACTATATTAGACAGCAAAGAGTTAGTAGCCAGCTCTTCTGTACTAATTCACCATTACTGCTAGTCGTTTTTCTCTTCCCACACCCCGCCCCTTCTAATACTAGAGGATAGCATATACATCGAATTACAGAAGTTTACAAGAGCCACTTCCTCTGTACTGGCATCAAGACAAAAAAGGAGATTGGAGAAGAGGTGGACCATACAACAAAAATGCTAGACTGGGCTTCTGACCAGAATAGTTGTGTGCTGTGGAATGCCACCTGCACTTTGCCAAGTGGACAGTTACACAGGGTCAACATTTGTTTTTGCTTGCCCTACAAGTGTGGTGGTTTAAGAAACTGTGACATTTCTGTAATCCCTGCATTTACCAAGCTGTAAGTACATTTAATTTACTATCCTGTGGCTTTTAGCTGATTAGAGAATGTTTTCCACCCAAAGACTGGAAGATTATCAAGATCAAAATTTTACTTTTTGTTCACTTAAGTGGTACATACATTATGCCTGAAGTTAGATGTACTTCAGAATAAGAGTAAAATCTGAGAGGTTAATAAATATTCTGCATAAAAAGGAAACTAAGAAGGCATATTTTGGGGCTCTTACCATAGAAGTTTAAAGGCTGTCAAGACATAATTTAAAAACCAAAGGACACAATTTATGTTTTATGAGTAGCCATTCTGCCAATTAGGAGGTTGGCCAAAAAAAGGACATAATTGGCTATCAACTGCAGTGAACTGCTCAGGAAATAGTCCCGGAATGGTAAAGAAAAAAATGTGCTATTTCTATTTTAGAAATACATATATATTATATTTCCAGCCTGTTTCAGCCCAAGCTCTTTGGATGGCATCATTTAAACACAAATGAAAGACCCAATAACATAATGTATGTTGTGTGACTCTGAGACAGCTTAATTTAAGATACTGAAATTTAGCTTTAAAGTGATTTAGGGCCAAATCCCATCCAATTTACAGTGCTTATGCAACCATGCCAAAAGGGCATGCACTGAATCCTGCAGTGCATGGAGGCCTCCTCAAGGTGAAGGAACATTAGCTCCCTTACCTAGAGGCTGCATTGCGGCTGCATCAGAGCTGGAAATGTGGACAGGACTGGGCCTTTAAAATGCTCTGGAAGTCTTCAGAGAAAACAGATTCACCTTTTAAGAGCGGTCATACACAATTTGGTACAGTCAAGAGTTTAAGATAAAGAAATTGTTCAAGATACTAGCAGCGTTCCTTTGGAATTATAAAATTATACTAACTGCCAAGGCAAGACCAGGACAACTTTTGGGACACATTTCTCACCTTATTCACACGCTCATCATCTGTTTCAATGCCTACACTGTCAAGGATTTTCTTTAAGTCTTTTGAGGTTGGAGATTCATTGCCCCCAAGGACAGCAAGAAGGTAAGCTGCAATGTAACGCATTCTGAAAAAAAAGAGAAGCAGAGTTTGTTTTAACACATGGGCCACATATAGAAAATCAAATTATTTTCCTCACAACTATTGCATGCAATATGCCAGTTTTGAAATCAATTGTGCTAATCAGGCTTTTCCCAACTTCCAAGGGCATGCATGCAGTTACACAAGTTAAGACATTAGAAGTAATGAACTGCTCTAAGGTATTCAAACAGGTGAAAAAGCCATAAGCATGTCCACAGCAAGCTACAGAGAAAGTCTGGAAAAGGCAAGAAGCAAAAAACAAAAAGCACCTTAAATTGCAATGGATTGCATTTCTTTGTTGACAAAACCCTGGTTTTTAGATTGCACTTTTTAGGCTAGTGACTCAATTATATCAAAGTAACCCCCTGAAAAGAGTTATAGAACCAGACAGCCAACAATGCACTTTCTCATCCATGTGTTAAATATTTTGGGAAATAACTATAAAGTAAAAAAGATAAGCATATATTTTACATCGTTTTTAAACAAGAAATCAATGTGCTTCCAGTAACACCATCATTGTGGTCCCTCTGGCCAAATACAAATTTCTCCAAAGAAGTACTTAGGGAAAAATTTCCTTAGGGAAAAATTCCACCCCAGGCGACGCTCAGGAGCACGTGGCATTCACTTCCTATGTCCAGATTACAATAAGAAAAGGGAGACGTTAACAAACTGAAGGGGGATAAAAACAGATTGTCTCTATCCCATTGCTATTCCCCCTTCCCTATTTATTGAGATGCATAATATTTTCTAGATGGGCACCGTAAGTTAGGCAGCGTTCCTCGCTTCTCTTTCCCGTGTTCGCGCCAGGCCATGAAGACACTCACACGCCATATTTCTACACATTTTTAAGGTGTCCTCCTCTCCTATCTTTTTTAACAGCCCCCTCGTGGGTACTGGCTTCTTTCCGCCTTAGGAGGCCTTCTCTACGCCGACTCAGGAAGCACATGGCCGCCATGTCACCTCGTCCCCTCCCGTCTCACATGGTATCGCTCTGATCAGCACTCGAGTCGAAATACTCGCTCGGCGATCGCAAAAGAAGACCACCGTACACGTTCTAGGCGGACCCACTACAATGAAAAAGGGGGAGGCTAAGAAGCACACAAACGAACTTACTTGAACGGGTTCTTCGCGCGAAGGCCTCAAGGCGTGCGCTCTCCGCGGCCGCACCAGCAAAAAGGAAAGGGCGGAGCCTACAAATCGGGGTTCTTCCGTGAACCCTCCAACAACCTGATCCGGTATTGGGCGCAAGGAATAACCAATCAAGAGTCGTCTAGTAAACAGTGGAGGCTTTTTGTTGTTTGTTTAACGACCGCCATGACACTAGAGGCATCGACTACACTCCGATCGGGAGTACAGCATTTGAATACAATATTTAAAACCAGGCTCTTGGGCTGCCATGTCACTTGAGACGGCACTGCAGCAACGACAAGTGGGAACCTCCGGCTTCCACAGCTAATGCGTAGCTAGAGGCACCAGCTATCAAGCCGTGAGAGGTGTATGTGGGATCTCTTGCGGGGGTCGTTTTGCGTGGGAGTTTGAGGCAAAAGTCTCGAAGTCTGTATTGCTGTCTTCATGCTTCTGAGAGCTGATTCTGAAATAAACTCACTGGTTTGGCTTTAAGATGCTACAAGACACTCTATTGTCTTTTTCTGCAGCAGACTAAGGCTGCAATCCTGTGCATGCTTTCCTGGGAGTAAGTCCAATAGAATTCAATGGGACTTCTGAGTAGGCATGCATAGGATTGGGCTCTAACCCTCTGAATTGCACTGTTAATTCACCTTACACTTTCATTTCTGTAGCTTTTCTTTTAGGGGTGGGTATATTTGCATTTGTGAGAGATAAGATGCAATAGAAATGTGTAAGTGCACAGATCTTCAATATGGTATTCCAGCAGCTGCTAGTACAGGATTAGTCCACGACCTCCTGAGATAGTGTGCCAACGTGATGGGGTGCCAGCCTTCCCCCACTCACTTGACTGGACAAGGAAGAAGTGTGGAGTGATGGCAGTGGTGTCATCTAAATGATTTAAGAACAGGCACTCACTTTTGATTGGCACGTGTCAGGACCCGCCCACCGGAAGTGACATCATAAGCCGGAAGTGATGTCGTGGCAGGAAGCCCTTTTTGAGGCCTCAGATGATTTTAAACTGACCCAACAGCTGCAACAGTATTCCACAGCACCCCCAGAACATGTTAAGGAGGCCTGGCGTCATGTTAAAGTGACCCAACAGTTCCAAAACCCCAGAGCAGCTCATTTTTCAGTGGCAAGGCAAGGCTCGGCTCCGCTCACTGCCTGCCTGGCTCTGAGAACATGCAGGCAACTCAAACGTGCAGGAAATTCAAATGTTGCAGGGGGCAGAGTCGACGAGTGGGCGGGTGAATGGGCGGGGCCAGCCGTAATCCTAGGAACCGGTACTCGCGTACCCCTGCGTACCCCCTGCATGACATCACTGAGTGATGGTAAAGAACTGATGGGTTAATCATTTTCTTCTCCTCCACACTTCCTTTTCTGCTCTGTCCCTCTTTTCCTTTTCCAAGCCCAGGAGTGGGAGGAAGAGGAATAGTGGAGGCAAGTGGTGGACAGAGGTGGGTTCTCCCCACCCCAACCTGCTGCCTGGGGCAACCACCTCAATTGACCTCCTGGGTGGTCTAGCCCAGGAGTGTCACCAAACAGCATTCATGGTGCCTGCTAAGGGCCAGAAGTGACATTGGTAAGCAGAACTGACATAAGCTGATGATGGTCAGAGATAAGCACTTTGTTCTCACATAGGAACTCATTAGCTGCAAATGACAAAAGAGAAAATGTGCAAATCTTGCTCATAATTTCAAGACACAGCCCAATTATAATGGGGGCTGGAGAAATTGCTTTTGGGAGGTGCATTTGGCCCATGGGCTTTGACACCCTTGTTCTAGTCCTATAGTGTACTAGTATATTGCACTATATTACACTAGTTAATAGTATATCTATCTATATAAAAACGGACGTATGTGTGTGTGTGTGTATGTATGTTCCTTATACACGTCTCCGTCCCTTGACCCACGGCCACGAAACTTGGCACACACGTACCTTGCAGCCTGGAAGGCATCACTGCGGGGGTCAGACCCCCCTACAGCCCCCCGTTTTTCAGGGAGGGGGCCCGGATCGTCAGAAACCAAGGGGATTGCATTGGGCTAGAGGTCTGCTGCCACCCTGTGGTCACAGACGATTCTACAGGTTCTGTGGGAGGGCTGAGCAGCTCAGCTACCAGACAGAGGCAGAACAGAAAGCGAAACTAAATGCTTTGCCTGCGTTGCCTGAGTGGCCCAGGGTGGAAAGAGCAGGATCCAGAGACTTCCAGCACCCAGTCGGATCTGAGAGGGGCCTATGTCCAGGGAGCTAACTGGCCACCTCTGCCTGTTTCTCATACGTCAGGGCTATCCTGCAACAGGGCCTGCAGACAGTAAGTGGGACCTTCATATTGCTCTCTTAGGTTAGGGTGTCCCTGTTTCCTCATTCATTTCACAGTGATAGTGTGCGTTTTGGGTTCCACGTCAGCAATACTGTTTTATTTCAGGAACGAGTTCTATATGTCTATATATGCATCGCACTATGTCATACTGTTGAGGGAGGTTTGTATATTTGTGGGTCTGTTCCACCATTACTCTGGAACGCCTGGAACGATGTGCACCACACGTGGTGCACTTATTCCTTACGATCTGGACAGATATACTGTGGGGGTAGGGCCCCCCTTACGCCCCCAGAGGTGGGGGTGCACTGCAGAGCAAACTCATTCCTCCTCCTAATACAGCCTGGGGATAATGTCTGCCCCCGGGCAACGCCGGGTCACAAAAAGCTAGTTAATTCTAAATGTTGACTCCCTACCATTTCAGCTGTGCAATGGGATGCACCCAAGAAAAGCTTATCAAACTGCAGTGCTATAAAGTTTACACTATACAGACTAAACGTAGAAGAAATCATTAAAAATTAGGATAAATTTCTGTTACGTGACAGGAGTTAGGGAAAAATGGGAACAAAGATATACATAAGGCAAAGCTCAAGCTGTAGAGAAACAATTTCAGAATTTTTTAAAATTGTTATTATTCTAATCTTACATCCTCCAGGGGAAATGATTGAGCCCATATTTAACATTGAACAAAAGGTGGAAACCATATGGTAACTGTCCCAGGTGACCAATTGTTTCTCATTACACAACAGCATAAGACTGTCATAAATTATCAAAGAAAAACTCTGTTATCATTAGCTAATACAATTCAGTTGAAACAATCCTGAAAATCTAGGGCGACATCAGTTGAGTCACATATTTGCATTTGATTTTCACTGTTTGTTAATGTGTATGGGAAATTGCTTCATATGTATATGTATGGCATATTGCAACACATGCACTTGTGCTGTACTATTGTTAAAAATCTTTATACTGTACAGTAGTGTTATCCAAACTGTAGGTCGGGACACTTGGTGGGTCGGGACCTGATGTCAGGTGGGTCGCGGAAAGCTGGGAGCAGCCATCTTGGAAACTGCAGACCTGACTCTTGTTATATCCTTTTGCGAGTGTTAACAGTTTGAATTTTCAAGTGAGGGTTTCTTTTAAATTTCATTTTTAGTTAAGAGCTTTTATATCATAATCTTGCTTTTTGTCAAGGATGTTTCATGGTTGTACAATTACTGTAGTCCAAGAGTGCCAATTTACATTTGAGGAGTGTCATTTTATTATGTTACAATCAAAAAGGTTAGATTGACAGGAGGGGACATCCCTGTACAATTAATAGCAGCCGAATGAAGCCAGGGGGCGGGCTCAGCAGCCATGTTGTTACGCTCAAAACAATCCTTATTCCAAGCATTTCAGATTGCTTTTCTCGTACTGTTTAGGGCTGAATAGTTTACTCCTGAAATAAAAACTCACAAAAATAACAACGTGTGATCATGGAGAAACATTATTGGTAACCTTATTATGAGTTAATATGCAATTACAAGGTTTAATTCCGCATAATTATATTACTGAACATACCGGACGAAATGCTACTTGCAGTCTATTTAAACTCAGATTGCACTGTTTTGACAGACATATTTTTTGAAATCTACACAAGCAAAAATAAAATGTGAACGGGAAGGAAAGAAAAAAAGGGGAGGGTGGGCAAAAATTAGATAAATATGTAGGAAAATTACATTAAAATCTCTTCATGACACAAGTAGTTGTCAATATGAGAGGAATTTTTTTTTTACTTCTAGACTACGAAGAGTATTTTTGAAAACTTCTACACTCACCCCGCCCCAAAAAACAAATTCTTTTAATGTCCAGAAGTTCAAAAATATTACCGTAGAAAATGGAAGGCGGGGAAAAAAGTGTAAACGGGAAGGGGGAAAAAAGGAGGGGGAAAATATTTTTTTTCTTTCCCTTCTAGATCATTAACAGAAAATGGGTGTCAGAAAATGGTGAATAAGACTGCTAGGAACAACAAGAAATTACACAGCTTCAAAAAAAAAGGAATCACTGTTTCAATTGACGTTCGTTTTATTGAACCAATGTAATGTGAATACATGAATCTTTCCGTGGAAATTAAATCCCATTTTTCGTTCAGCGATTCGCACACCCGTATGCAGAACACGCAGGCATGCTTAAAGAGGTTGAAATTAACTTTTACACGCATGCAGGGAGATTTTTATTCGTGAATTCGCGGCAATCCTCCTCCTTCGCGGCGATGATCTGAGTCAGCCATATTGTTACGCTCATGGCTTCAAGAAAACGATATCATGTCAACTCCTGTTATCTTACCTTCATGGTTACAATGACAGCACTTCCTGCTTGATGATGTCACTTCCTGCCACAACATCATTTCCAGGTTAATGACATCACTTCTGGTGCATCCCCACTTAAGTGCCATTCTAAAAAGTCGGTCCCGGTCTATAAGTTTGAATACCACTGCTGTACAGTATACCACTTGTCATGGGCGGACAGGAGTGGGGTCAAGAGTAGGGGCAGAAGCCGGCCCTGCTGAGCAGGCTGCACCAGGTGGAGGCGATTACCACAGCTGGGATGGGGATAAAAGGGAGGAAGTAGGGAAGAAAGGGGCGGTGTGTCTGGGGGAAGGAAGGATTGAATTCCCTCACTGCCTGAGGGCAGATGCCGTCAGAACCCGATCCCCATGGGGGCGGGGGAAGCTCCAGGGAGATTCCTGTGGGGAACCTGTGGGAAACCTTGGTACCCTGCACCCTGCCTCGAGACAGGCATCCCCCCCAGCGTGTGTCATCGCACAACATCCCCCCCATGGTAGGCGGAACCCAGCCCAGCGTCCGGACCAGCTGTGAGTGGGTCCGTGGCCTGAAGATACCTTGGTCTTACCTCCCTCCTCTTTTTGCCCAGGAGGGCTGGACTTTGCATTGTTCCTTTTTGCCCAGGAGGGCTGGACTTTAAGTTGCCCTTGCCCAGGAGGGCCGAACCTTGAGTTGTCTCCCCGCTTTTTCTCTGTAGGCTTGTCAACCCCTTTACTGGTTCGCAGAGCAGGGGCCCGCTGCTTGCGGCAAGGGAATAAAAAGGTATTTTCTGTCTCTCTGGTCTCTTGGTCATTGATGTGCGCCGCTCCCACTGCCATGTACGCAGTAGACCCGTTCGCCACCCCCCTTCCTGATGGGGAGGGGGCATCGGTGGGGCCGCTGATGTCATACCACTTTTCAACCAAAAACTTCGACAATGCAGTTTGCATAACAAAAGCAATACGTTGCTCCTACACGGATTGCTGCTCATGTTTGTATGTGATGTGTTGTTGCATGTGCTGCAGCCCAACAAATGTTCCTGTATTTTGTGCATAGCATGTTGCTGCATGTGGCATGCTCTTTCATGCATATGCTTTACAGCTCAATCCTATACTGATGTAGTACCATCTGAACAGTGTATATCATATGTCAGTGGATGCCAGCACAATCAATCAATCAATCAATCAATCAATCAATCAATCAATCAATCAA
>JAJKFI010000016.1:2980169-2995687 GCA_029204185.1 Lerista edwardsae | reverse complement strand
CAATCAATCAATCAATCAATCAATCAATCAATCAATCAATCAATCAATCAAAAAGTATTTATATACCACTTTTCAACATGAAATTCCCAAAGCGGTTTACAGGCAAATAATAATAAAGTTAAATGGCTCCCTGTCCCAAAAGGACTCACAACCTATAAAATGCAGAAACCCACCAGCAACAGCCACTAGAAAAGATACTGCGGGGGTGAAGGGCAATTATTCTCCCCCTGCTAAATATAAGAGGAACACCACTTGAAAAAATGCCTCTTGTCCTGTTAGCAGAGGCAATGACAGCTCTGCCACTGCAGTAGCTAGCCTGCTGCAGGATGACCCCTTGACACTGGTGCAACAACATACCAGTGTATCTTGGACAGTGGTGCCAGGCCAAAATGCGGTGGAGGTGTGGTCAGAAGGTGTTAATGTATACCATATTCCAAGGACCTTCCAGACACCAGATATGCTCCTGGATGCCAGAAAATACTACGCCAGGAAAAAGAAAGTTGGCATAAGAAAGGGAAAACCTATAGAGAACAATGGCAAAGAGGAATACACTAGAAAATCTCAGCTCTTGGCATACCTTCCACTTTCTTATGGTATAGCATAGGATACAGACTACTCTTGGCAGCCAATCAACCCCAGTACCTAAATCCGTGCCAGGGAGATTACATCTCAGATGAGGACTGTACCTCTCTGGCTTCTTCTACACTTTGAACACACAAAGGGGGACTTTGGTGGAGGACACTGGATAGAGAGCACTTGACACAATCTTCCCACCCCACCCCTAGCATGTATGGCAGGATACTTTCTTAACACTGGTCTTCTCAGAATTCTCCTGCCAGGGACTGTCCGCAGGAATTTTCACATGCAACAACCAATATATCTGAACTTGCATTCTGAAGTATGAAACATGTAAAATAAAGGTTTTATAAAATGCTTTATGTCTGCTGATGAATTACCATATAATGTTTGACAATCATTATATCCATTAGTTTCCTGGGCCTCAGAAGCATGACATTTGCCACCATAGTTAAGCTTTTACATAAATAAAACAATATGTGTCTCATTATTTAATGGACTGTAGTATTTTGAAAACAGTCACTATAACTGCCTTGCCGGTATATTTTGGGAAGTTTGCTCAGGCTGCAGTCCTACAACAGGGTGCAATCCTAACCTGAAGTTAGGCTGGCACAGTTAGGCCAGACAAGTTTGAGCAGCAAAAGGGACACTCTAAAGTATGTTTGGACCATTCTCTGAGTCAAAGAGGCCAGCACAGAGATGTGTGCCATCCACCGATTCCGAGAGTGGTCCAAACACGCTTTACGGTGGCCCTTGTGCCAGCCAAACCTTGCTGTCCTAATTGTGCCGGCTTAACTCCAGGTTAGGATTGCGCCCTAATTTGGGAGTTAGTGAGTGGTTGCAGTGGGTCTCACCTCTGAATAGACACACAGAATGGCACTCTGAGGGTAACGTACTTGTCAACAAAAATGTTAACATGAAATTATTTTTGATATAACAAATGGCTGACAGAATAAAGCATAATCTTCTGCATATTTATTCAGATGCTGCACATTAACTCTCATTCAGTGCGACTCACTCCAGATAAATATACAGAACATCGAACTCCAACCTCAGTTGCCATTGTCCAGGCCAAGTTCTATTCTACAGCCACAGAAGTTGCAGTATTTGCAACGCTGCTTTTTTATCAGTGGACTTCTCTGACCATTTTCTTGTGCAGGCGGGAATTGTGCAGATGAGGAGGACTTCAACTAACAAACAACACTTGCTGAACTACAATCACTTCAGCAAACTCAGCTTTTCGGTGTAGATAGCAGCAGCGTGTCAATCGCAATGGATGTACTTTTTTCCCAGACTTCCCCAGCAAACCGAAACTGCCGCCTGCTCTCCACGCCAAAACACAGTAACCGTTGACTTGCCGAAGAGGGACTCACACCAGACTAGAAACGTGCGGAGGGGACGGGAAGTGGCTGTCTCTTTAAGGGAAAGGAGCGCCGGCCAAAATTCGACTTATTGCTGCGGCAATGTTCAAACATGGGGGAAGGGTAGTAATTCACAATGCTTTTAGCCAGGGCGGTGGTCCAATGAACTCTCCCAGTGAAATCATCAGTGGGCCTTTTTCCGGTAAACGTGGTTTGGATCGAGCGTCGAAGACCTTGAAACTATCAAGAACAGGTTGAAAATGCCCACCCAGCCCGGGTAAGAATCTTTTTCTCATCTGGAGATGGGGTGGGTGGAGGGGATGTGCTTGTCTGTACAGTACTGTTTTTTTATAGTACTGTGCAGACTGTATCTGAAACTTCTTGAAACTTCTTGCTCCTGGGCGGGACCTAAGACGTCAGAACTCTATCCGGGGAATTGCTTTGCTCCGTCCCTAAAACTTCGTGGGAAGCATGTTGTCGGGATCTTAATGAACTGATCCTAAAAAGAAAAAAAAAGTGTTTCCAAGGGTTACATCCCACCACCAAGTCCAACGGGACTTACTTTCTACTATGTATAGTTTAAGAGTGTAGCTGCAGTTATCTGCACGCTGTTCGACGACGGTGGGGGGTAAGTTAGAAAGCTCAGTGCCCGCGATCAGTCCTGGAAACAGTTTGTAACGAATAAAAGCGTTTGTGAGCATATGCAGAGCGCCATTTCTCTTAATTAAAAAACTACAGCCATCCCCCCACCCCCGCCATCTGGGAATGGGGGGGGGAAGCTTCCAGGGCAGATTAGGGCGTAATTTCCAGGTTACTCTGTGTTTGGCACCTCTCATTTTAGCAATTAAACACTGCATTCACATAATGGCAAGAGGTGGGATGTTTTTGTTTTGAAGTTTTGGTCTAATCCTTTGAGGTTTTGCATCAGAATCGGAAAGGGATTAGAGCTGCAGTCCTATACCGATTTGGAAATCCTGTTGAACTCAGTGAGATTTTCGCACTGCTTTGCTTCTGTAAACATACATCTGTAAAAATTCCCTCTTCTGCCCAGCTGCTAAAGAAACGGGGACCAGGTCCTATTTTCCATTTGATCAACCTGTCAGTTTCTGTTCAGGGGATTAGGGCTATGCATATGAGAGATCTGGCTTTGATTGGGGTGGGGGAGTTAGGGAGTTGAGACATAAAGAAGAGCTAGAAATGTTGAACTATAACCAGTCTTTCCACAACATATTTCAGTTTCTGGTTCCTAGTTGAAGTTGGCTTTGTACCATTTTCTACTTGCCTTATTATGCCACTTAAATATGCCAGCTAGAATGTGTGTTGTGCTGTACCTTTATAAAGGGTACTTATCCATGAGGTGTAAAATGTTGGGTACAGCCTCTGCTCCTTTCTTCTTATCTAGATAAATTGCGCTGGTACATATGTTCTTAAAGATGTGTCCTCTTCCTTCCTCACCCCTACAGATGCAGAGCCTGCATCTGTTCTCCATCCTTCTTAATTCTTCATAGTACCACCAGCACTTGTTTGACTGGCAAGTCAGAACATGCACAGCCCACAGCAACGTAACAGCAGAAGATGGCAGAGCCACAGGAGCTTGGGGACCCTCTGGGGGAGGGTGCTTTGGGGGCTGATGCACTTGCTGGTTCCTGCTTGGCTGGCAACAGGCTCAACCTGGACGTCTACGTGGATGGCTGTCGTCGGTTCCTCCAGCTATTTGAGACAAGAAGGGAAGAAGTCATGCAGGTGGAATTTTTGAGGCTGAGTTGCAATGAGGACCTTATCGTTTCTACACTGAGAACGATTCCTTTCTTGGAGCGCTTAAAATCCCTTGTACTCAAAGGTAACTGCGGGTTTGTTCATTTTTGTTAATTTCTAGTTTGCATCCTTCCTTCCAGCTAGATAAGTGATTTGTTTTCCCCATGCAGTCACCTTGATTCATGGTTATCTTCACACAAACGCATGGAAGCATATTGAGGCTTCAGTCCTACATGCTGACATAGGAGCAGCAAGTCCCATTGAAAATGAGATTGACTTCTGGATAAAGAAGATATATAAGATGAGCTACATGGATGCAATCCTCAGCATTCTTATGTGGGAATAGGTCCCACTGAACACAGTGAGACTTGCTTTGAGCAAACACACATGGAATCCAACGATTGGGATCCTTGTTAGCAACCTTTCAGTCGGATCCTATCCATATCTCTCTGAACCCAATGGGACTGACTCCGTAGTAAACATACTTACAATTGAAATGTTAATTTTTTGCCAGTTATCTTGGTAGAGACTGTGGCTTTAATGATGGTGGCAATGGGATTGCTTTCTTATATTTAGCTATAGAATGCCTCTAAATGGTGGTTCTCTTATATTTAATAGGGGGAGAGCAGCTGTCCCTATTCATGCCAGCATAGTATCTTTTCTGGCGGCTGTTGCTGATGTCTCTTTTGTGTCTTTTTTTTTTAAGTTTGTAAGTTTTGTTTTTAGTTTTGGAAATGGCATGCCTGGCAAACCCAGATGGTTCCAAAACTGAGAGAATATAAACAATCCCAAACAGGCATAGTAACAACTGCTGTCCTCTTTTCTTACATCCTTTCCATCCACCCACCACCCTACCTTGTGCTTTCCTGTAAAAAAAACAACATTGTATAGTGAAGAGAACAATATGTAATTAGAGTTGCAATCCTAAGCATGTTTGCCAAGAAATAAGTGCCTTTGAAATCAGTCTTACTTCTGGGCAAAAATTTGTAGGATCAGACTGTAACTCAACAGTTCTGCAGACATATGTAATGTATGTAACTGAACTACTTCAATAATCCTATTGAAGTCAGTAATGCTTACTTAAGTAATTGTACCTAATGGTTGAAGCACATTGACCCTATTGTATAAAATGTTCAATGATCTATACCCAAAAAGACTATTTAAAAACTTAATGAGTAATACACAAATGTATAGGAACCTGTTCCTACTGAATATGAACAAAATAGTTATACTTGTGTGTCCCAAATGCAGGCTCCTAATTCAACCATTTCTGGTTGTTGGAGAGTTACAACTGCTCTAGAAACCCAGGTGCCAAATAAGGAGCTTTATGGGCCATATCTGGCCTGCAGGTGGCATGTTAATTGCCCCTGCTTTAGCCCCTAAAGTGTGCTGAGCTTGAAAAGTGGTGGCTCTGCTCCATTAAATAGTCACTGATGTCCTTACCCCAGAATGCTGAGCAATTAAAATTTGTGGTGGGATATATCTTGTCTATTCATGCACCATACTCTTTTAGCCTGCTATGCAGTTTGGTGAGCTCTGTTCATCCTTCCATGTTGTTTTATAGGAAACTAGCTTTTATGTACCCGGCTTCGCCCGGGTGTTTATAGGTGCCATCCCTGACCCCCCCCCCACTCACCAGGCATACAGATGGCCTGTTTATATGTCCCATCCCTGCCCCCCACTCTCATGTGTGCCCGGGTGTTTATATGTCCCATCCCTAACCCCCCCCCACTCACATGTGTGCCCGGGTGTTTATATGTCCCAGCCCTGCCCCCCCCCACTCACATGTGTGCCCGGGTGTTTATATGTCCCATCCCTGACCCCCCCACTCACATGTGTGCCCGGGTGTTTATATGTCCCATCCCTGCTGCTGTACTGTTTCTGTTGCTCTAGATGTAGCAGCTCTGTCTCTCTTATCGTGTAGTCTTTTGTCACGCTGCTGTACTGTTTCTGCTGCTCTAGATGTAGCAGCTCTGTGACGTAGCGCTGCAAGTCGTGTTTTTTTTCCCTCAGGTGTTCCCTGTGTATGCTGTTGTTTCATCTTTGTAGCCTTTGGTTGCACCTGCCCAATTGCCTTACGTTACACAGTGAAAGTAACCTTTCAGAGAGAGAGCAATAGCCACAGCACCTTGTGCCAACTGTCCACTGCCAAGCAGGGACCGCCCACATGTCCACAGAACACATTTCCCTGGCCCTGTATCGGTTTGCCTGCAGGAAACCTGTTTGCTGCTGTTTGTCTTCAACTGTAAAGAGTTCAGTTGCTGCCTGAAGATTCCGCATGTCATTTGCATCTCATCATGACATCATCAGAGCCTCGGAATGCTGCAGCTCAGCCCATAGCCACCCATAGAGAACCACAAATTCACTTGTACCCGCGCCCGTGGGGGCGCGATCCGTTCCAAAACTGCGCAGCGACGGTCTCGGGGGGCCAAGGCACCCGCGTGCCGAGTTTGGCGCGAATCGGTCCAGGCGTTGCGGAGCCTATGTGGAACATACACACACACACACACACACACACACACACACACACACACGCTCTTCTTTATATATATAGATACATGTGCGTATGCGTGGCTAGTTAACATAGACTCTTGTCATGATAACTTATCTCTCTCTGTTCTCTTGCCTGCAGGTGGACACACCAGGGATGAAGTTGGTGCTTGCAAGAGGGGATTGTTGTCATCTTTGCCTCAAGAACTTGTGGAGCTAAGCTGCCTTGCTCATCTAGATCTCAGCTTCAATAGCTTCAGTGCTTTGCCTCCCTGCATCACCAGACTGACCAGCCTTAGTAGTCTCTTGATATGCCACAACAGCTTGCAGAGACTGCCTGCGGACTTTGGCCAGCTCACCAAGCTTACATTCTTCTCTGCCATGAAGAACCAGCTGAGAGGTCTGCCTCCGAGTATAGGAGAGCTGGAAGCACTGCAAACATTGGACCTCTCTGAAAATGCACTGGAATCACTTCCTGATGAAATTGGAAACCTGCAGAATTGCACAGAGCTGGATCTCTCAGGGAATCTGTTAACAAGAATCCCCGGATCTCTTGGTAAGATGTTCATAGAAAAAGAAGTGGTTAACGCCCTATGCTCCTAAATTGCAATCAGACTGGTTAAATGAGGGTTGATGCTTTGAGCTCAATCCTGTCTAACTTTCCAGCACTGATGTAGCCGTGCCAATGGGGTGTGCACTGCAACGTGCAGTGGGGGTGCAGTTAGAAAGATCTCCTCAAGGTAGGGGAACATGGGTTCCCTTACCTTGAGGATACATTGCAGCTACACCGGTGCTGGAAAGTTGGATAAGATTGGGCCCTTAATCTCCTAAACATGTGTTTTGGAGCATGCAGCATAGCTGTAGTTCTCTGCATGATCACTAAGAAGTAAGGCCATGTCTGGAGTATTGCGTCCAGTTCTGATCACCACATCTCAGTAAGGATATAGTGGAACTGGAAAAGTTGCAGAAGAGAGTGACCAAAACAATTAGTGGGCTGGGGCACCTCTCTTATGAGGAAAGGCTACAGTGTTCAGGGCTCTTCCGTCTAGAAAGAAGTGGGGACATGATTGAGACATAAAAATATAAGTTGGGTGGATAGAGGGCAGTTCTTTTCACTCTTACATAACACCAGAACCAGGAGAAATCCACTAAAATCGACAGGTAGGAGAGTTGGAACAGATAAAAGGAACTATTTCTTTACCCAGCGAGGAAGTAATCTGTGGAACTCTTGGCACAGGATGTGGTGATGGCAACTGAAGGCCTAGATGCCTTTCAAAGGGGATTGGACAGATTTATGGAGGAAAAGTCCTACCCAGGTTCGCCCCCTCCATGCCCACCCCTGTCTGGCAGTGAAGTTGTGGTACAGCAGCACATGCAAAATGGTTGCTTTTGCTGGCAGAGCTCTGTGCACTCCATTGGCAGCCATTTTACAGCAACGGAAGTAACTTCTGCTGTTGTAATGAAAGCTCGTCTTCTGGCAACTGCTGGTGTCCCAGTTCTGTCAGCCATATATCCATAAAATATTGTCAACACTTGAAATGAGCATTGATTCCAATCTGATTTGGCAATATTGTTTACATGCAATGGCCTGTTATTGAGTCATGAAGTCATGAAGGCTACAATCCTTTCCACACTTTCTTGAGAGTAAGCCCAATTGGATGCAATAAGACTTTACTCAGAAGACATGCATAGGACTGTGCCTTAAGAAAACTGATGCATGTATGTCAGAGTATCATTAACAGCCCAATCCAATCCTTCCCATACCTCCCGCTGATACAGCCGGGTCAAAAACAGGCATGCTTTATCCAGGGGTGGAGGATTGGGAGGCTTCAGCAAGGGAAGAGAATTTAACCTCCCACTCTGCAATGTGTCTCCTTGGACTTGTGCTGCATATGGTTTTTATATCATATGTTACAGGGACGTTGTCTGTGTTTTTTAGGGCGCAATCCTAACTAACTTTCTAGCATTGACGTAGCTGTGCCACTGGGGCATGTTCTGCATCCTGAAGTTGGGGGGCAGTCACAGAGGCATCCTCAAAGTAAGGGAATGTTTGCTTCTTTGAGCTGCATTGCCCTTACCCTGGTGCTGGAAAGTTGGTTAGGATTGTGCCCTTAATAAAGTATGTGAAATTATTTTTCATTAAAATTGTATCACAGTGGCAGCCAGTAGACCAGATCCAGCTTCAAAGCAATTTTATCTGAATAAAACAGTAGTTACCAAAAAATGCTCATAATAAAATGTGTGTGAAAAAGAAATGCATATTTTCAGGGTGTGTGTGTGTGTAATGTTCTGCATAATGCTCATATGTGGCAAAATAGACAGTGGGACTTAAAAATGCTTCACTTTGGCTGCATCATGCCCATGGAGTATGTAATGCCATGGGTTAAGGGAAAAAAGATTGAGGCAGGGTTACAACTCTGAGGGAGCTACAACTCTGAATAGATGGCAAGTTTTCTTTTCCCCTGCTAATTTGATTATTTATTATATAATGTTCCTCATATATCAGATGCAGTCCTTTTTGCTGGTAATAAGCACACCTCTGTGGTAAGCATTGCAGGTATGAGTGCCTGTTGGAAGGTTGGGCACCACATATTGTAGTGTTTGGAGCAGGATCCCAGGTGCCTTTTGAAGGGACATAGAATGGGAAAGTAGTGTTACGTGTGGGGATTTACAAAATATAGGAGGATGTTGTTTTTTTATACAGTTCATTCTGACTTGCAGCCAATTTGCAGTCTCTGCGGCAATTGCATCTTCACAGCAATCATCTGGTGACAGTTCCTGCATCTCTTGCTGGCCTTCCCAACTTGTCCAGGCTTGATCTGCAGAACAATAAGCTGCGCTCCATCCCCCCAGAGATCCAGAGCTTTCCCTTTGTGCATCTCCGCGGTAATCCTCTAGGAGAACCAGAGGTGCCTCCACAACCTGGTAATTGGTTTTATTGTGCTTGATTTGTGTGTTGGACAGCTGTTCTGTCTTTGTCTCCAGTGAGTATCAGCAGTGGATGTATTAGCCCCAGTTTGGCTGGCACAAAAGGAGGCTGATTTACAGGAGACATTCATACGAACTGAAGATGCAGCCTGTCCTCTTCTCAGAAGCGTTTACAATGGGAAGGACTGATTAAAAGACCAGTGAAGTTCAGGGCACAATCCTAACCTGGAGTTAGGCTGGCAGTTAGGGAGGATGGTGCATGTCTGTGTGCTGGCCTCTCTGACTCCAAGAGTGGTCCAAACATACAGTGATCCTTGTGCCGGCCAAGCTTTGCTGGCCTAAGTGCCGGCCTAACTCCAGGTTAAGATTGCACCCACAGTGACATTTTATTCTTTGATTTGTTGCAGATGATTCCAGCTCTGAAGAACTGCAAAGATTATTTCTTGCTGCTGGTGAGGATAGGTATTTCACACATTTATTTTCACTTGTGTCTGCTGTGTTTTGCCAATTCTACTGCTGACAGTGTGTAAATTGTCCCCTGAGGACTAGTTGAAGCGATCATTGTATATCCAACTGCAGCCTACATCACTTACCTGGGAGCGTGTCCAGTGGTGAAATTCAGCCAGTTCTCACCAGTTCTGCAGAACCGTTCGTTAATTTTAGGTTGGGAGAGGGAAGAAAGGCAGCGGCCACCCTGGAGGACATAGAACCGGTTGTTAATTTATTTGAATCCCCCCACTGAGCGTGTCCCAATGAACTCAGTGGCATTTATTTCTGAGCAACTATTCATAGGATTGCAGTGGCCTCTCCAGGGTGGTGGTTGTTGTTGTTGTGTTATAGTCATCTCTGCCTGTACAAACCAGTCTTGCTTGTTTTCTAAATGGAGACACTGGGGCAGAAGCCGTTTAGGCTGCCATGCCAATGGTCTTGCAAAGCCTGCTCCTTAATCAAAAGCATGTTGCTGTGCCAGCCCTGCCTTTAGGCAGAGTCAGGGCCCAGTCCAGAGGCCCCTTATTGCTGGCAGTATATGTGTAAAAAGGTAAAGGTTTCCCCATGACCGAATGGTCTAGTCGTGACCAACTGTAGGGGGTGGTGCTCATCTCCGTTTCTAAGCCGAAAGAGCCGGTGTTTGTCTGAGGACAAGCTTCCGTGGCCATGTGGCCAGCATGACTATACACCGTAGTGCACAGAACGCCATTACCTTCCCACTGAAGTGGTACCTATTTATCTACTTGCATTTTGAACTGCTGGGTTGGCAGGAGCTGGGACAAGCAATGGGAGCAAGCAACTCTATTGCGTGGTCTCGAACTGCCAACCTTCCAGTCAGCAAGCTTGCAGCTTAGCAGTTTAACCCACTGCACCACCACGTCCCTTATGTGGGTACCACCAGCTAAAAGTGTCACAAACGTACAGTAAAGCAAGTTTGCGATACCACTCAAGCAACCACCGCTTGCACTGGGCCGGTGCTAATTAGTGCCTGATCTCAGCGCGGAGTGGGAAGCTGACTGTACACCAGCAGTACCAACCAATGGTAAGGAGATTTGGGGTGGGGGAGAGGCAGGAAGTGGTTGGAACTGGGCAGGGGGAGGGGAGGAGAGGATTGGCAGGGAGGCGGAGACAGTGGCAGCTTCTGCCACCGCATCCTGACCCCCCCTCCTCCAGAACCAGGTGGTCCAACATGGGCCTCCTCGATTCTGCATCTGTTCAAACATGAGCGCATAGCCGAGGAGACCTATTGCTGCCGGCTGCAGTCTCCCCAAAGGAAGGGAGCAAATGCTTCCTTCCCCCAAGGAGACCTCAGCAGTATCCTGCCAGGGCCAGGATCCATCGGTTACCATTTGGGTACCAATGGAACCCTGGGTGCTGCTGGGCTCAGGATTGGGCTGTCAGTGTCTCAAGTGGCAGATTTTGGAATACTATTAAAAGACAGCAGATTGGACAGCTTATTCTTACAGTTCTATTGCTGGGAGGGGGGCACTATTTGGACTTTCTCCTTCAGGCACTAAAATGTCTTGGACCACCCCTGGTGTGTGGGTAGAGCTGTGATCACTTGCTGGTAAGGTGAAAGATGCTCTTCACATGTTCAAAGGTGCCAGAAATGGGACCCAGATGCTATGGAAAGTATTAATCTCTCTCACCCCACCCCTGGCCTTTTAATGCCCTGTTCTTTGTTGCCAGGACTCTTAATTCAGCAAAGTTTTGACCTCTGGAGTACTGGCAGATAGGAGGAGCACTTTGACATCAATATTGCTCAGTGACATTATTTATGACAACTAGATTTTCTTTGTGTGAACTGTCTAGCTTTAAGGAATCTGCTTTTTAATTGTTGCAGTTTGTATTTTCTTTAGTCTATACGTTTTTCTTTTTTCTATATTTTTGCATATTTAGATCAAATAACACTGATATTTTAAAAATGAATATTGTAGAGTGGACTACGGAAAGTTTGGCTCCTTAATCTGGACAAAGCTGAATTGTGGATAAAATGAAATAAGACATGCTATAATCAATGTTGTTGTAACTTTTGGCCTGATAATTGCTCTTTGAGTCTTGTACCTCAGCAAGAATTTTAAAGAAAGGGGAATTATAGCACCATGACCTCTTTGTGGTTTTTGTCTGTGTCTTCAAAGCTTTACTGTGACACCTGAAGGTTGCAACGTTTTCCTGGCTTGTGGGGTCCAGTTTTGCTTCCCCCCAGGTGCCACCACATCTTCAGTTAGTATCTGCTTCAAAAAATGCTCCCCTGATCCTCAATGGGTGAAGCTGAGGCATCATGACATCCTACTAAGTGAAGTCCTGGAACTGAAGCCTCATGGGATTGAATTTCAGGAGGTAAGAGACTATAAGTAGTAAAAGAGTTCAGATGGGAACTGAAGGCTTGCAAGTTGAATTCTGGCATGAAAACATACTTGGCCATTGGCTGCTGATTATTTGCATGCTCAGGGTGATAATGGCTGTTTGCAAATATAAGTTTATGGTGTCAAGGCTAATACTAAATAAGTGTGGCTTAATCTGAGCCCTTGTGCTTGTTTATAGTCCCAGGCAGCAGCCCTGGAACATTATGAAGACGTACTACAAAGAAGGGAGCACTTTTGAACATGCACAGAGTGCTTTAAATAGGTGTTCTCCCTTTTTACATGTCTGGAGATATTCTTCTTTTCAGATATGTGAGGGTTGATTATAGAATAGGGAGAAAGGATTTCCAGTTTGGAGGGTGCAGCTCAAACAGGCTTGAAACTAATTTTAGAAAACAACTTTCTGCGATCCTGTTTATGAACAATGACAGCTCAATCTGATCTAAATCTCTGTACAGTGATGTAACAGCACCACTGCAGCTACTGCTGTATCCTATAGGGGATTTTTCAGCTGCAGGAGGGCATTTGTCCTCTTGCCCTTGTCCAAGAACCACTATGGGATTTGTGCCAGCTTGATCACTATCCGCAAGTCCTTTATCTGATTCACCAGGAAGGTGAATCAGGCCCAGGAAGGGAGTCAAGAGTCTTCGTGCGTTGTTGCCACCGATCTTGCCTCTCTCCTAGGCCAGATTTCCCACCCTCCCCACCCTTGTCAGTGTTCTGTCCTGCCCAACCCTTTCCCATCCCCAGCCCTGTTCCACTCCCTCCTGTCCTCCCTCCACCCCCCTGCATGGGCTTACCTGCTCCAATTGGGTCTCGGTGGGTCTTCCAGCACTCCCCTATAGTGAGCTGGCAGCATGTGTAAAGCAGCCTCTGTGAGTGCAAAGCTAGTTATGTTTGTGGGGGAGGGGGGATAGGATTGGGCCATAAAGCATTTAGGCACATATAAGTCTAACTGCAAGCAGAGTCAACTGGAAGACCGTTAGATACTTGTTTATTTAGATTTATCCCCTGCTTTATCCCCAAGGTTCAGGATGTGTAGCAAGTCAGAGTTACAGAAATGTAACAAGAGTATGACTTGCAGAGAATCAAATTCCTCCATGTGAAGTCCTCATCACTCTGCCCATTTAAACCAGGCCCCCCTGAAAGATAGCTATAGGCGACTGCTGCTTTGGATATGGTGACTGCTGCTTTGGTGACTGCTGCTTTGGATATGGATCAGTTTGTTCTAGTCTTGCAATCATTGTTGCATGCACAGTTGTAAAGGATCAGTGCAGAATGAAGGCATGGGTGGAAACACCGTCTGTCCATTCCCATTCAGTTCAGCATGGGATTAGCCCACCTTTAACTTCTAAAATCAAATGCATTGCTTTGTGTATGAACTGTTGTGCTTTCTCAGGCTTGATGGTGCACTAGTCAGCCTTCATGCACCAGCTACATCCTCCTCCCCTTGCCTGAAGGCCTTTCTGTGTGGTACAGCAAAAATCAATTACACTGGTTTGCATTTTACCTTCTTTCCTTTTTCTGGGGAAATCTCTTTCCTTCAGAAAGGGAGGCTTTGGCTCCAACCTGCTGACAGCCTCTTCTTACTGCTCTAGTCCTCCCTACCTGCAAACTGCCCTTTGATCTTGGGGTCCCCCTCTTCCTCTATGTGCAGGGGAGCCAGAGTAGGATGTTGTTCTTTCTGTTATCAACTCATGGAATACATCTATTCTGTCTCATGTGTTAGGAGGTGCAGATCTGGTTGCCATATGCCTCTCCTCAGAGGCTTCATAAGCGTGAGATCATAATTCGAACCTTCACTGGACAGGAGTGGAGTGATCTGGGAACACGAGTGGAGCATAAAGGAAAGCGAAAGGTAAGACACTGCGAGTACCTAAAACAGGAAGTTACTTGCCTGCTTACGAGTCCTTCCTTATTTGTCTCTGGCACTTTCAGTGCCTGCCACGAGCTTGAGAGAAGCACAGAATTGTCATAACAGAGTCACTTTCCTCTCTCTTATCAGCATGGGTTTTTTCTAGAATCTGTAAACAATCCCAGTAGTGTTGTTGCACAGTTTAGACATTGCCACACAGCCTAGCAGGAACAGTGTTCAACACTGTGTGAAAGCAACAGCAAAGGATGTACTGTGCTGTTGCAAAAGCACTGATGCAGCCACCCTTAAATTAGAACCAGTGTACCAGTTTTAGAGGAACAATGTTGAGAGAGAAGTATTCCTTTCTCTTCCACTTGTGGGCTTTCCAGAGGCATCTGGTGGGCCACTGTGGGAAACAGAGGGGCGGACCAATGGTGGACCGGCCCTGCAGCGCAGTATAGTGCCAGCAATGGCGCCATTTGAGGGGAGGGGCACACACGCACCCTCTCAGCAAAGTCTGGGGTGAAATTGCCCCAGGGGCCCTGCAGAAGCCTGCACGTTCCCCTTGCTTCCAAGTCGGCAAGCAAGGAGAACGTGCTGGGTGGGGTGGGGTGGGGTGGAGCAAAATTGCTCCAAAATTGCTCCAGTTGCCCTATAGGAGCTTGCATGCTCCCTCCTTGGGATGTAATGATGTCACAACATGTGATGTCATGATGTCACGCAGTGTGCCTGGGGTACCGAAAAGCCCCGGTACGTGTCTGGTGCAGACCCAGCTGAGTCTTTGCCCCAGGGTCAGGCGCAATGCCCCCCAGCACTCGCGAACGCTCCATTTTGGAGCAATCTGGGCACACTAACGGGCACAGGAACGGGTGGACGAAAAGCTGCTTCTCGCCAGCAGCCCGAAATGCCTCTGCGCCACCCCTGCCCCTCCACTGGCATTCTGCCCAGGGGCACTTGACTCCTCAAACAAACAAGTAGGATTGCCACTGGGAAACAGGATACTGGATTAGATTGGTCTTTAATCAGATCCAGCAGGGGGGTTCTTACGTCCTTAAGAAAGTTTCCATTTTTACTTTAAGAACAACTGCATTCCTTGTCGCAAACATGGAGAACTGCAGTTTGTGAACTAAATAGAGTTGGAACAAGCCAGAATATCAAACCATGGTTTGTTATTCTGGTCTATTTCCACTCTGATTAACCAAATACAGTTTCCCAAGCATGTACATAACATATAAATGTGTGTGGGGGGGGAGGGGGTTTAAGCAAAAGCGTTCACCTTCCTTCTTTTATAGGAGGGGAGAGTGTACAAGGCCATGGGCTCCCTTAGCCTCTTTCATGTAGCACTAATCTGTGATTTAGCATTACATCAGAACTTGGCCATTGTGGCATTTGTAGGCCACAGGGGGACTTCTGGTATAAATCAGTGTAGGCACTTTGCTATTGTTAAGAACTGCACTCATTTACAGCACCAAAAGAACTTGGCTTCTTTTGTATACTTAACGTATTGCGCATAACTGTGTTTGTTCTTCCACACCCTGTAACAGAAGCACTTGGCATGCTGCAGTGTCCCTCACTTCTCCTGGTTCTTGGTTGTCTCTCGACTTGTGGAGAATGAATGCAGAGTCGCTCGGGAGGGTGCATTGCTTTTTTCAACTGTCGATCCCAGCGTCAAAGTGACTTTTCCTCCTGGTGTGACCGAAG
>JAJKFI010000016.1:2908802-2975169 GCA_029204185.1 Lerista edwardsae | reverse complement strand
TTTGGTCAAACTGCTTCAGTTCTTTCAGAATGTCATGTATCCTTTGGATAATAAATTGAGAGCAAAGCTTTCTCCACTTTGAAGTATGCAGCGATGAACAGAAAGGGGGGAAAAATCACCTTGAGGCTTATAGGTGATAACTTCTTTTCCTTTGTTCTGAGGTCTAACCTTGGATCGCTCCAAGGTGCATCTTCTGCATGGCGACTGCAATGCTCAGAACTGGAATGACATCACAGATCAGGTGGTGCTGGAGTTCACTCACCTCTATGCTTTGTTTGAAGTCACCCACTTCTCTTGGTGAGTTGACCTGAGACCATAGTCCAACCTCCAAAGTTCTTCAGTGGATAGACTGTACCTTCTCTGAGGCACCTTTATACATCTCCTGGGACAGCATTCTTAGTTTAGTAACGTTCTGAACCTTTACCTTCTCCCCCACCGCCAAACATCATGTTATACATGAAGAAGATGCTTCATGCAGATCTTCTCAAAACAAGATGGTAGTAGGAGGGGGATAAAATAGTTCTTTTGTTTGCTTTGTATTAATGGTCCTTCATATTCACCATCATGCAAAGGCAGGTAAGCCTATGTAGGTCAAGCCTGAAATTACTAAACTGCCTGTGCTTTCTGCTAACTTACTGCCATGTGGTTTTTGGAGCTTACCTCAACCTCATACTTGTGTCTGACTAGAATATTAAGGATCTTACACACACACCCATTCTTAAATGTACCTGCTTCATTGGTGAAAAATTTAGATCATAAAATAGCTCTAATACAAGCACTTCTGTGGCCAGAATTCATTTTCGGGTTTTAAGGCCATACTCACAAAGTCCAAATAGAATCCTGGGATATTATCTGGGCTTTGTGAATGTGAACTTAAAACCCAAACGAATTCATCTTCAGGTAAAATAGCTTTGTCCTCTTTGTGGTTGATTCACTCAAACAACTGGCAGATGAAGAGTGTGAGTTGAATCTGTCTGGGCTGGTGTGCATTCATGATGAACAGATTGTTACGTGTCTGCTTCTCAATGAGCACAATTAGCAACCTGGTTCAGATTTCTTATGTTACTGGCTCATCCTGACCTTGGAAACATTGTGGTGGCACAGTGAATTATGAGGTTTGAGTTCTGATCATGGAAAAACTCAATTTTTAACACTCAAAAAACTCACTCAAAAAAATCACTCATTTTTTAACAGTGCAATCCTGTGCCTGTCTACTTAGAAGCAGTGTTCCTGCTGTGTTCAGTGGGGCTTCCACTCAGGAAAATATGCATCAGTTTGTAGCCTAGCAGCTCAACCTTTCCAGTACCGATTCAGCTGCCCTGAGCAAGGGAACAAACCTTCCCATACCTTGCGGAGGCCTGTGTGACTGTCCCCTCCCCCCCCCCATCACAGGATGCAGTGCGTCTCCCGTGGGCATGGCTGCATTGGCCCTGGAAAGTTGGTTAGGATTGGGCTGATAATCAGCCCAGATATTCTCTGGCTGTGTTCACATCACACTATTTTAGTTGTGTGATTTGGCTCTTTATCTTGGTGGGAACTGTAGTATCCTCCCAAAAGGTTAGATATCCTGTCACTGAAGATTTTGTTTCCTCCAGCCTGAACTCTCAAGCATATGAGGTTATATTATGTGACCGCTTCTGCACAATAATAGCGTTTGTGTAATGCTTTCTGAGCATGCAAAATGCCTCACTTTCAGTATCTTGATGTAACCACAGCCCTGGTAAGTTAAGTCGTGTTACTCCCATATTGCAAACAGGAAGGCTGAGAGGAAGTGGCTTGGCATCTGGTGAGTTAATGGCAAACCTGGGGAGTTGGGATTTGCCTGCCAGTCTCTTATCTACTGCACTACATCCTTTCACAAACAGGGGACTGACTGTCTGATGTTTGAAAGGCAACATGTAAACTTTAGTTGTAGCAGTGAGCATATCACTAGATCAGGTGGGTTATTTAAAATCAAAGAAATGTAGTGTGTCATTTAATCCACTTCTAACAGATTGTTAACCAGGCATCCCTTTTTCCTCCAGCTTCTCTCAGGTCTATTTTCTTTCTAACTCTTCTTACTGCCCAGCAGTCACTCCCAACTAATCTTATCTGACATTACTTGTATTAAACCAATTTCATTCCTCACTAAACACCATAAACCCTAAAGGAGTTTTAATTCCTGACCAGCCAATAGGAATGGTGACTTTTGTATTCTCTTTCCTTCTGCATCCTTAAATTCCATTTTTTCAGATATGATCTCTCTCTCCCTCTCCCTCTCTGAATGTATACACAATACGTACATCAATAAACAACACAAAATAACAGCTCTTGTACACTTTCTCACAGGACCAAGGCAAATATTGACTGCCTTTTGTGAGTTGCATGTTGTGGAAGAATCATGCTGAAGTCATGCAAATGAGTCTCCTAACATCCTGGGTCACTGAAACATTTGGTGGACTCGGCTGTTATCTGCCTGTTTGGGATGGACCGGGTGGTCCCTTTTCCTCTTCAGGGCTGATTTTAGCCTCTTCAGGGCTGCCTTGGATAGACAGACATCTTACACTCACGTCTCGCATCTTTGGAAACGCGTGTGAGGGGGTCAGAGTCATTAAAACCACATTATAAATGCTTCTCCTCTTCTTTGCCAGGTACTGGCTATGGTGCACCACCAAGGCCTACATTGGTGGCATTGCCAAAGAGGTCTACAAAAGACTGCGCATGTACCAGGTGAATTTCATAGCCCTACAGAGGAAGAAAGATCCTGAACAAGTTTTGCTACAATGTGTCCCAAAACACAAGGTAACAGAGTGTGAGTGTGTGTGTGTGAGAGAGAGAGAGACACAAGTCTGCCTGAACTCAGGAAGTTAGATTGAGGCCAGTAAGGGGGTTAGGGTTTGGTGTGTGCTCCTGCCAATGAAACTTCCTCTTCCCAGTCCCGATCAGCCCTCCTCCCCACTCCATTTCTGTCTCATTCCATTCACCCCATACCTCCTTCACATCCCATATATGTACTCATCAGGGCTGGTGGACACCTGTCGTCTGCTATCATGTGGAACCAGCAGTTTGCTACTTGTAGCTGCAGCAGCCCATCTTGCGATCCAGTGGCAGACCTACTTGAGTCTCTGCCCCAGTGCAGGTCCAATAATTGCCTCCCTCTGCACCAGCTCCCCATCCCCTGCGCTACCTCCACCATGCCCCCAGCATCTGGAATAGCTCCATTTTGGAGGTATATAGATACAGGGGTGGGTGGAAGGACCAAACACATTGCTCACTACAGCAGTGTCACACACCTCTGCGCCGCCCCCTCCACTGATGTTCCACCTGAGGGCAAGTGATTCCTCCCCAACTAATAGGTAGGATCACCAATGTTGCAATCCAGCAAGTCACCTTTTGGAATAGCTGGAAATCATTTAACACTACGAGAACGCTTGTTCCAGGGGATTGAGGCTTGAGACTCTTATAATTTTAATTACAAAAGCAGGATCCAAAAATTGAGGATCCTGGGAAAAATTACTTAAAAAACTCTGTATCAGCAAACCTCTAGAGTAGTGGTTTCCAAACCTTTTAGCACTGGTACCTGCTTCTTAAAAGGACAGTCTATCCACCTATCTTTACAAGACTAAAAAAAAGTTTCACTTTAGCAGTTACTCAAGATGTTTTTATCTTTTTACTATGGTTTGGGAGGGGCTCTTCTGGAGCATTTGCTGAGTTCCACATTCATAGAATCGGGACCATTCTGGCAGCCTTGCATTCCCCTTTGCTTGGCCCTTGATAAATACATTTTCCTTGTCAGCTTGAAGCGGGGGACTTTCTTTTTGATAGTTTGTTGGAGTCTGCATTCATCCAAGTGGGACCATTCTGGTGGAGTTGCATCTTCTCAGCCTGCCCTTCAAAGTGGACTGAGGCTTAGTTGCCTACATGCAAGTAAACACGCACGTGCTGGTCTGTTTTGATTTCCATATAATAGGGCTTGATACATTCTTTTGTCAGTCCTGACCCATAGTTTGGGAACCACTGCTTTCGAGAATGTCTCCCTGGAAACCTGAATTCCTCCGCATTGAAGCTGCATGAAGAATCATAACATGAATTGATACTGAGAATTCACAAATGCCTACTAATTCTGTTTGTTTTTTTTTAAATGAACATCTTGTAGGTTGATCCTGTTTTGAAAAAACTCCATGATAGATACCGAGGCCCTGAACCATCTGACATGGTGGAGATGTTTGAAGGAGAGCAATTCTTTGCTGCCTTTGAACGAGGCATCAGCATTGATGCAGGTAAAGTGCAGGAAAGCCTGCTTTTCTACACATTCCCAAGCAACTGAATACCAAAGGAACCGAGCTCTTTCTCCCTGTCCTCAGGCTAGTTGACCCTGCTTCATCATGGGTCAGAAGGGCATGTGCAGCCATATTCTGAAGCTATGGCTGCATTTCTGCTCAGGCCTTCAGCAAAGGCTGAGGTGTCTAGGTATATCTCATACTAAGAGCACAATCCTGACCTGGAATTAGGCTGGCACAGTTAGGCCAGCAAAGTTTGGCCAGCATAAGGGACACGGTAAAGTATTTTTGGACTATTCTTGATACACAGAGGCCAGCACACAGACGTGCGCCATCCTCCCTGACTCCAAGAGTGATCCAAATGTGCTTTATGGTGGCCTTGTGCCAGCCAAACTTTGCTGGCCTGACTGTGCTAGGTTAGGATTGCACCTTAAGTATAAGCTTCTCCTATGCTGTAGCAGAGATTTGTGTATGTGTGCAAGAAACTACTCCTTATACTCCTTAGCCTCCAGGCAGTTATGCAAGAAATAATCGTATTTTCTAGTTAGCTGCTTGTCCTGCTCTCTCTCTCTCTCTCTCTCTCTCTCTCTCTCTCTCTGAATTTTAGAGCAAGCTGCTTGTTAGTAACTGCTGTGACACTATGATGTAGAGTAGTGGTTCCCAAACTGGTGGGTCGCGACCCACCAGTCAGGAAAGCATGGCTTTATCACAAAACCAGAGTGCCTGGTTTTTTCCCCCTTTTTAACATGTTTGGAGGCATGGGGAGTCCTGTGGAGTGATCCCCAGGACCCCACAAAACTCCAACGCTGGAGGCTGGTAAGTGTAAAAAAAACCTCTCCCATCTCCAGCAGCAGTGCAATCCCCACAAAGGTGGTTCCCTCCCCCCATGGAGGATTTTGGGAACCACTGATGTAGAGAATGAATCCTCCCTTGTTATCCTCTTCCAACTAGCCTAAGGTATAGGAGACTATAAGCTTGTTATTGTTCCGCATAATCAAGTTTTATCCTGGTCTTCCTGTTTTCGAGCCTTTTGGGTCTAAGAGAGTAGAAAGTAATCCTCACCCAACAAAAAGGTTATATGCAGCCAATTGCAGTTGTTTGGGACTGGCTTGCCACCAGCTTGCTTGCTTCAGTTCCTGGCGCTGTTTGCCAAAACAGTCTGTCTTTATATCCTGTCTGCCACTAAAACATGTAAGGTGGCAGAGAGGTTCTCTTTGTGTCATTCCAAGAGAAGGACATCCAGGGATTTGGGGCTGTTGCCTCTGAACAAGCGTGATAGCGTGGAGGCCCTGCCAAATGTTCCCTGAAGGAATACATGGAGCTGCCTTGTACTGAGTCAGATCTTTGGCTTGCCTTGCTCAGTGCTTTCCACTTGGAGCAGCAGCAACTCGTCCAGGGTCTTGGGCAGAGAGAACTTTTTTTTTGGCTACCTGAAATGCTCTGCCACTCTTGCCAGCGTGGTTGCCAGAGTGGTTAAGGAATGGAAAGGAGCATTGACCGCTTAGGCGATGGAATGAGAGGAGGCTAAGGAGGTCTCTTTCCAAAGCCCTGTTGAGAATTCAACATACACAAGAGCGCCAGTCCCACTGTGTCCAACACTTACATTTTGTGTGCTCTGTACTGCACTGTGGGCTCATCCAATCTGATACATGTGTTGTCTCCATCTTAACTCAGATCGTCCTGACTGCATTGATGGAAGGATTTCATTCAGCTTTTTCTCTCACTTGAAGAATGTGAAGGAAGTCTATGTCACCTCTGAAGTGGACAGAAAAAGGAATGCCGTGAAGGGACAGGTACAGGAGTCTCTCTTTATGTCCTCAGTTTTTCCATCCACACATCCACAGTGTGTACCTTGAGAAATGGATAAGCAGGGCTGCTCCTGTTCCATGAATACAGTCTAAAACAGTGGTTCGCGAACTGTGAGCAGCCGTATTAAAAATGTGGGGAGATGGGATGCTGGAAAGAGGGAGGGCTGTGTGGTTGTTTTGCTTGAGTCAAGATTGTAAATAGGCTTTTTTCTTTCTGATTCACTTTGCTATTGGAAAATGACTGAGAAATAACCCAATTTATTGCTGCATTCTCAGGAAAGCAGCAAGCTCTGGTGTCATAATGATGGCACTTCCAGCCATGACATCACTTCTGGTGGGTCCCAGACAGATTGTCATTCTAAAAGTGGGTCCCAGAGCTAAAATGTTTGAGAACCACTGGTTTAAAAAATAAGGGTGCACACACACTTTTAAAATCGGAGTTAATCAGGCACATTTGGGTTGTCATCTTTGTATGTGAAATGTTATATGGAATCGAGCACCTAAACTGGAATTTCAACTTTAAAACCAAAACAATCACAAAAATGCAAGTCCCTGTTACTTATGGTTGTGTACTTGAAAACACGCAGGCACTGACTGCAAAAGGCTCCAATGCACAGAGTATTTCTCTTTTCTACTGGCCTCAATTATGTTCTCTCACCCATATTTGCCATGTGCTTTCACTGGCCCAGGCATCACACCAACTCAAAAATAAATGATACAAATATGCTTTTTCATTGTATTATGCATATCCCACTTCTCCTTCCCAATAGAGTGGCATTCTAGGCAGATAATAGGGTAGAAAACAATAAAGTAAAGCACAGTAAAAATAAACTTGGTATAACACAAACTGATCATCCAGTGATAAGTAACACTTTTCAACAAATCAACATAAGTAAATTCTCACAAAAGCAGTGCCAGACAATTATAACAGTACAACTAACTACCACTATTTGTGGTTATCTCTTCATGAAGGTTTCTTTTTACCGAGGAGATGTTCCAGGGGACATTCCTGAAGAGGTTACCAAGAGGAGGAAAGGCCCTGATTCCCATTGGCTAGCTACCTTGCCAATCAAACTACCTGTAAGTTACCAATTTTTCCCCAAGCAGAGTCTGAAAATAAATGCAGAAACATCTCTGGTGGGTAAGGCTGCCAACTGAAGCTGACTTTTGCCAATGGGAGTTCATGCTGGAGCAAATAGCTAGGAATGTGTTGTTGTTTTTCTGTGATCAACACAGAATGCCAAATAATGAGAATTTCTAAAAACGCTACATAAAACTAAATATAGGTCAACAATGTGAAAAACACCACTTTCATTTATTTTTCACAAAATTTTGAGGAACCCACAAATAGTTTTCAGTAAGGGATCAGGAGGAAGAGTGGCAGAAACAGGAGGAAGCTTGCTTAAACTTGCATGAAACCTGCTCAAACTTGCAATGAAAAATGCATGACTTTAATGGAATATGGAAATAGTAAGTAGCAGTTTCTTGACGCTCCAAGCAGCAACCAGAGTGCAGCTTGGGAATTTTTGAGCAGGTTATTTCAGGCTGGAGTGTGCGTGCCAGTAATTGCTTGCCTTTGTAGGGCCATTCACCCTTATTTATTGCACTGTTTGTACAATTTGTACAATAAAAAATTGGATAAAAATACAAAACACCACAATTTGCTATTTTAATCAAGAAATTTTGGGGAAAATAGCACAAAAAAACCCACCCCTACAAATAGCACATGCAGGAATTTGTACAATTTGTGCAGGAACCATAGTAAACACAACACATCCCCCCCCCATTCTATGGTCTAGATCCAAATTGGGAACTCCAGTGTGTGCTATTTTCATTTCTTAAACAAATACAGAACATTCAGAATAAGTATTAGAAGCAGAAGCATGGCCAGAGGGGGAGGATAGTGCTGTAAGTACGGCAGGCACCACAACACCTGTGTAAGTGGCTTCTCTTTCTTGCCATCGGAGCCATTTGGGGCAGCAACAACAATGCACTGGTGCTCACCAAACAAATCAGCAAGCACCTCCCCCTTGCCTTTGCTGCCTGGAATGGCTCTAATGGCCAGGGGAAGGGGCCACTGACATGGGCATTGCTGCACCTGCCATACTTACTGCACTGCCTCTTCCCGGCTATGCTACTGATTAGAAGTAATATATGGTTTGACTCTCAGTTGGCAGGAAATGTAGTCATTTAACTGTACATTAAATTTTTGTCCTACAGTGTTTTCTCAGAAGTTTGAAGATCAGTACTTTAACATATCTTAATTAACAGGCATGTTTTTCCCTCTCCAGAAACTGAAACCTCAGGGCAATGGACAGTCTGCAGCCAAAAATGGCTTTTCCCTCCCCCCTCTGAATTTGGGGAATGCAGAAACTGGATATTTGACCCAGTCTAATCTACTTGGCATTGCTGGGCGCATTGGAGCTGATTGGCAAACAGTTGGCTTGAACTTGGGTTTGTCCTATCAGCAGATACAGCAGATAAGATACAATAACAGGTGAGAAAAGGAACCATAGACATTGACATGAACGATGTTTCTTGGACACCAAGGATGTCCCAATGTTTTCATTGTCTCCAAAACATTGGAAGTCTTTTGTTCAGTATTCTATGTGTTACAGGATACTAACACTTCCAGGATTCTTGTTCTATGCTAACCGAACCCAGGATGCAATCCTATCCACACTTGCCAGGAAGAAAGCCCCATTGACTATAATGAGACTTACTTCCAAGTAAACATGCATAGGATTGGGCCCATAAGTGTCTTTATAGGGTGTTTTCAGATTTTATAATAAATACTCCCTTTTTCTATGAAACAGAGCCCTATTTTTGTGTCCATAAATGTGCATATTGAATAACAATGCATATTTGTATACATATTCTGCCTCTAATTCTTGTTTTTTTGCTTGTACTCCTTTTCTGGCCCTGAATCTTTGTGGAATACTAAGAAATGAGAGATGTGACATAGTATATTTGGGTAGTTGGCACCAGATGTGCAATGAGGCACTGAGAAGTAACTAGAAGCACAGCAGATACTCAAGTATGTCAGTTGCACAAATATCAAGGGCAGGTTTTGATCCAACAATCATGGAATTTTCTATGACCCTTGGACAAGTTGGGGGTAAAAGTTAGTGGGGGAGGGTGTTGTCTGACTATAATTTTGTCTGGTTTTTAACCCTCCCTTCATTTCTTCCATTCTGAGAAGGTCAGGAGTCAATTACTGCAGCAAGGGGAGAGTGAGGGAAATGGTGCTTGTGAGGTGAAGCTGTAGCTTGCCTTGGAGCCACACATACTATAATAATGACACAGATAGCATTGAATTGCTGTGGAATAAACTCTAGGAAAAGACAGGCTTTATCTTGCATAAAAAGCATAGCAATTTCAGGAAGCAGTAATCATTAGCACTTTAAAAATGATATGAAGAAACAACATAATCCATTTCAAAAGACTGTGCAACACAAGCCTTCATACTATTTGCAGCAGTTTAAGATTTCAAGAGGCTCATTAACTCATTGGGAGTTAATGAGTTGGGATGGTTGTTAGCATTGCCACCACTCAAGACGAGGGGAGATGTGGCTGTCTTGGGGAAGAGAACCTGCAAGGATGGCAGCATGCCCTAAGATCTTAAGGTTTCCCTTAAAAATCTGATGGAAGTGGGAGGTGAAGATGGAGCTCCCTCCAAAAGACCTAAAACCCAGGCAGGTGAAACAGTAAAATAAAAGGTACAAAACGGGTGCAAAAAAAAAGGAAAGGGAATATCAAGGATTTTTACCACAACGTACATGGTATGTGATTTTCCCCCTTTTTCTTTTATTTCCAGGGAAGACCTCAATACTCAGATTCTTGATATGCTGTTCTCTTGGGCTCAGCAGAATGAAAAGAGCCCTAATTGCATAGACAAGCTGATCAGTGCCATGAAGGAGAGCGGCCGCCAAGACATTGCAGATGAGATTGAAGCCATCATTGCCCTTGGAAGGCAGAAATACAGGGAGTCCATTCGGCGGGTGGGCCTAGACCAGGAAAGTAGCACTGAAGACTCTATCGCCATGGTGTAACTGCCAGAGAAAGGCATCTCTTTTCTTTACATTGGACGTACTAAGACTGCACCAAGGACAGGCATTGGGGCAGTGTGTTCTTGTCCACTGCAGGAGTAGAGGCACTTGAGAGCATGTCTCTTGCCCTCTGTGCATATTTATTGCCTAAAATTTGTCAAGCCACTCCCTTCTCGTTTGGAACGCCTGGAACGATCTGGAATTGAATCCTTAAATATCACTGAGATTGAGACATTTTGAACCCTAAATGTTGCCAATTTGATAACTTTAATATATAAATATATTTATTTCATTTCCTTCATTAGTCTGTAGGAAACAATCCATTTGTGACCTATTGTCAGATTCAGGAGGATGGAGAGGTGGAGATGCTCATTATAGATTACAGGCTGGGATTCTTTTACATCCTTCCAAGGCACATGGGCTCAAGTTTATTTGAATACTTGAAAGTCCCTTGATTTGGCAGGAGCAGGAAAGGTAACATGCCTCTCCTGCCTGCTATCAGATTATTGGTTCACTTGGGAGGACTCTGCATGTACTACTAACTCTTCCAACTAAGCTTCAGAGAAAGGCTTGGATGGTTCTGCTTCCCAGGAGTCCAGCATGTCACTTAGCAGCCAGCTTCTCCTGGTCTCCTTTGGCATGAAAGGTCACCTCCGGTCCTTCCTCTGAAATCTTTCTTGCCTAGCTGGCCTTTTTTTTTTTTCTATGCCATTGGTGACTTTTATAGCAAGCTGGTAAAGCAGCTACTTGCCCAGTCATTTGTGGCGAGTTAGGGTCATTCATGCAATCAGACAGGAAAGTCTTACAAAAGTTAGACCAAAATTGACTAATGGCCCAATCCTATCCAAGTTTCTGGTGCTGATGCATCTGCAATGCAACCCCCAAGGTAAGCAAATAAACATTCTCTTACCTTGAGATGCCTCCCTGACTCCCCCCCCCCAACACAGAATGCAGCACACACCCCATTGGGACTGCTACATCAGGGCTGGAAAATTGGATAGGATTTGCCCTAATGCTGCTGCAATCCTTTACCTTACACTTACCTGAGAGTAAGCCCCGTTGACCTGGGTGTAAGTGTGGCATAGACATGCATAGAATTGGGCTCTAAGGCAGGCAGGCAGATATGCCTGGGAGCATTTGCCTTCCTTTGTGGTCTGAAAGCCCCTGGTCAGCTTCCATTTCTCAGCAGGCTCAGTCAGGCTGCTGTAGCCATGTTACAGTCTCAGGGGTTTCTGCCTTCCCTGTTTCAAACTACTGCACGGGGCCTCAGAACACTAGTAAACCTCAGCTCCAGTTTTGTACCAGAGAGGTACCTAACCCAACCATCTAACCTAACCTTGAAAAAGTTGATATACTTCTTATCTGGCTCCAAATGGTGGCTGACCCAGTTGGGGAAGTTCTGTCTGACCAGGACAGTGATGTGGATCCATGGAAATATCTTCTGCAATCTCACTTGGCCTCAGGATCATGGAAACTACTGTGCTGATCTTCCCAGGTTCTGGATACTAATCTGTATTAAAGCAACCCAAATTCCATGCCCAGAAAAGCTGGGTCCAGCTATCTATATAGATTATGTAAATCTGAGCATGCTTGCGTGTGTTTGTCTATTTTGGGATAATTTATTCTGCTTTGGTTACTCAGAGGGAAGCGATACGCAGAGCACTGAAGGGCTGGCAATGCTGCTCAGCCCCGTCTCTGTCTTTGGAGACCTCACCATTAAAATTGAACACCTGAAAGATTGGATCATCGTATAGTCCAGAGCTTCACAGAATTTATTCTAGACTCATCCAGAGCTCTACTGTTTTCTGGCTTTACCAATCCATTATGATCAGAACCTTCTGTACTGATCTCTAGCATTGGTTCTCTGTTGCACCTTCTTTCCTTTGCAGTTGTTTTTCTATATATTGCCCATTAAGTGTTGCTGGCTTTAGAGCGCACTGAACTAGATGGACCAGTGGTCTCACTTTGAATAAGGCAGCTGCAAGTGTTCTTTTTATTTAAAGCAAATGGAGATGCATCCCCTTGCTCAGGCTCATAGACAGTGGAGTTAAAAGCAGAGGTTCCTTGCAGTCCGATACCAATACCCTACACAAAGGCTTTAAAATCTGCACCGGAAAATCAAAGGACAAGAGTGGAAACTGATGCACAGAAAAGGCATTTTGTCAGGTCACCCAGTTAGCACATATTGACCTAATTCCAGGGAAGCTAAGCACGTAGCGAATATCTCACTCCCAAGCTCACTTGGGACTCTGTTGCAGTGGCTTATCTGGGGGGGCAGGGGGGGTCAACTGCCCTGGGCACTGGGCTTGGAAGGGGTGGGTGAGCCCTCCATGGGGTGGAGGTGGGAGCTGGGAAGGCGACCAAAGAAAATCATGGTTTGCCTTTGCAGAGGGCACTTTGGGGGGAATGGAGAAGGGCAGTGCCACAGAGGATTGAAAGCACTCAGGGTAGTAGTTCAGACAAGACTGCTTTGACCTCTCAAAGTAGGAGACTCTGCTTGGACTTCCTGGCCCCTTTCATTGGGGGGGAATTCCAGGGGGGCAGGTGGAAGAGCCTGGAAGTTCGTCACTCAAAGGAGAACCACACATGGGTTTTGGTACTAATGTGGGTCTTGCGCATACATCGCATCAGATGGGAAGAAGTAGAGCAAGGACCCTTGGATGAGTTCCTCTTTCTCTTTGCTGAGCCCTGCTGAGCGGGTTTCTGCCTTCCTTTGAATGGACCAAGAGGGGTGATGATTTGGGTGTCAAGCTGTGGACATCACTCCAAAGTGTACACCTGGCGCCCTCCCTACAACCAAAGTGGGGGCTCTGTGTGTGAGGCGCCCCAAGGTCTGAGCCTGCCTTCTCTCCCCAACTTCTGCATTTGTCAGCAGACTCAGAAGAGCCTTGCTGGGTCAGGCCAAAGGGGGCCAGCCTAGTCCAGCTTCTGGCACCTCACAGGGCCCCCCTCAGGTGTTGCTCTGTCCTGGCACATTCACCTGCCTCACAAAGCAAAAACACCAGCCGGCTACCTGTCCCCTTGTGAGTCTCCACCCTTTCCCAAGGCTGGATGCATGCGAGGAGGTGGGGGTGCAGCAGGTCCAAGGAAGAAGAGGGCTTTCTGAAATGCCTGCAAGCTCCCTGCTCTTCTGGCATTACCCAAGGGCAAGGACCCATCTCCGTTGCACACCAATATGAGTAGGAGTTATGGGGTTGAAGGTGGGAGGTTCCTCTCCCCTGTGCTTGAGGACTGACTCCTGCCCCCACTTTCTGGGGCTGGTCGGAGGAACTCAGAAGCCCGCAGGCAACTCCACAGGGGGCTGGTAAAAGGAGAGAGGCAGCCCTTCTGGTGCCTTCTGGCCAGCTCACAACTGCTCATTGCATGGGAGCCTCCTCTGTTACTCACTCACTGACCCTTCGCAGGTAGACGGAGGCAGGAGGAGAGCCGAGACTGTGAACATGACAACAGCCCACTCAGGCAGAGGCCTGGAATGGAGACAGACATGCCAAACAAATGGTATCCAATTAATAGGGGTGTGTGAAAATAGTGTTAGTTTTTTGCAGAAAGCATGTTCTGTGTTTTTATTCTAAGTTCCCCTTCTGGGTTCTCAGTTTCATTAATTTTCAATGCTTTAAAAGTGTTCTAGGTAGGTAATAGAGGTGATCTAGAATCAGCAGGTGCAGCCACAGTATTATTTCTAATTGGAAAACTACTTTTAAATTTTTGGAAAATATCTTATACACCCAAATGCTGTGTTTTATGTTTTTATTTGGATATTTTAACACAAATAGGTGGTGCTTTTTGTTCTTATATGTTTTTTACAAAAAAACAAAACAAACCACACTCCTACCAATGATATTTTACTCAAAATGGGATCCTGCACACATTTGTAAACATAATCCCATCTGCAGTTTTACCATTCACACATCCAATGATCTCTCCCTTCCTGTCCAAAGCACTGAACCCTCAGGTCCGGTCCATATGTGTGGTTCACTGAAGAAGCTGCCTCAGGTACACCTATCTCCAGCCACCCATCACAATTCTTGCATATAATAGGTTCTTCTTCCTCCTACATGTCCCTGAATGGAAGGGGGATTTTTGGCTTCTGTAGCAGGTCACTCAAAATATCTTCGCTTGATTCTCCTTATTTAGCAACAAGACAGGTGAAGAAGTGGATGGCTGTGGACAATTGTGTCCTCTGGCAGATGCATTTGGGGCTCTTAAACTGAGGGATCTGCGCAAGACCTCACTGAGGTCTCTCTACTTGGAGCAATGGATTAAACTGAGGGGTGTGAGGGAAACACATCTAACTCTCTGGAGGACATTCTAAAGGTTAGAGCTAATATGGGAGGTGTCTTCTACAGATTGGCAGGAGGGACTTCAGCTTTGAGTGGTTTGCTGGTTGCATCAGCTGTGAGAGTTCAATTAATGAAGGATAGTGGGAGAGGAATTGCTTTACTATTGATGGAGAGCTTGGTTTGCTGCAATCCTGACAAAATGTACCTGGGGGTAGGTTCCATTTATTATAATGGGACTTACTTCTGACTAGAGATGCATAGGCATGGGTTCTGAGTGTGCGTGTAGGAGGACGTCTTCCTCATTCTAGCCTGCGTAGTTGCATCAGCGGAAGTTCTATGGTGGGCTGGATAAATAGCTCTTATTGAGCTTTCCAGCTTGAGATGCGGGGTGCGTGATAGTGAAAGCTAGTTTTAGGAAATGTAGTTCGTTATTGGAAGCTGGAAGTGTCCTACATATGAACTGCCTTCTAAAATAAATTGGAATTATTGTTACTGTCTGGATTTGATGGTGTTTGGAGAGGTGGGGTGGACTTACATCGAACCTGGCGTGTTCATATCAAAATTTGGGGTGGCCTGCAGGGCCCACAGGAGTTAATGGAGCAAGCTGAGGAAACTGAAAGGTGGCTGGGTGGTCCCTTTGATTTGAGGGGCTATTTAGACTTGACAGGGGAGAACAGAGAGAGGTGGGTCACACACCCTGGCCTGTTTCTCACCTGCTGCCTGCATCTAAGCAAATGCAAACGCTCTTTGATCGAGGGGTGGGTGTTTTGTGCAAGAAAATAGGACCATGTTGCCATGGATATTTGTGGCCACCTGCACAGTTTGGAAGGGGGAATACTGAGCCTGTGTCTCCATCCCTGGCCTGCTGGGGCATTACCCTGAAGGAAGGGGCCCAGTTGGATGAGTAGGATGTCTTCCCCCCTACCCAGCTGCCTCATGAAGAGCAATTGGAGATCGAGGCTGGGTAGAGAGCGGGGAAGGGATTTTTGCAGATCTTTGGCCAATATGTGGATACTCAGGTCCTCACAGTGACATATACAAACTTTTGTTATACTTGGGTAATAACATTAACATGATAACATGTTATCTGCTACCCAGGACAAAGAAGATTTTGTAGCCCCCACCTTGACAAAACCAAATTTATTTTATTAATAAATAAAAAGTTTTCCGGTTAATTGGCTATAACCTTTCACGAGCTGTGAGTGCGTTCTGGAACTAAGTGCCTCGGAACCAAGGTAGGCGAGTTAAGCAGCTGTGTGAGTTCAGCAGCAGGGTGAGGAAGCCAGGGCCCCAAAACACTGCCCTTCAGCTTCTGCGAGAAGAGGAGTAGCCAGTTCCCACATCTAATATAGCTATGCAGGCAGACAGACAGCAGCAGGGTGGGGGCTTTCCAGTGTTTTGCACTGAGTGCCGTATGTATGACTATATGCCTCTTGGGCATAAGTCATGGGTGTGTCCTCGCTGCAAGGAGCTCCAAGCACTCAGGGAACGCGTCTGCTCCCTAGAGTCCTTGGTTGCGGACATGGAGAAGCAGAGGCAGGTAGACAGGGACCATGGTGAGACTTCCGGGGACTTGCAGGCTTTGTCCCATGCTCAGAGGGGCAGCTTCTCGGCTGCTGGGGTAGGAAGTCTCAGGGCTGGAGGATGTCAGCCTGGAACAGAGGGAAACAATCCCCCGGGGGGGACGGACCTCTTCTTCAGGTGATGGGCCCATATCCAATTGCACTAAGGATACTCCTCGGCGGGAGGGGGGTTGGGGGCTTCTTGTAGTGGGAGATTCTATAGTTAGGAATATAGAGAGGGGTGTCTGTGACGGATGTGAGGACTGCATGGTGACATGCCTGCCTGGTGCGAAGGTTGCGGACATCACATCTTGTCTAGATAGGTTGGTAGAGAGTGCTGGAGAGGAGGTAGCAGTTGTGGTGCATGTTGGCACCAACGACGTGGGGAAATGTAGCCTGGCAGTCCTGGAGGCCAAATTTAGGTTGTTAGGGAGGAAGCTGAAAACCAGGACCCCAAAGGTAGTGTTACAGGTTACAAGCTATGATGGGTATGTCCAGTCTGAGATTAGCTGGTCGCTCATCATGAGGGCCGGGTAGGAATTTTTTTCTGTCGTCCAAATTGGCCATGGATGGCAGTTTTTTTGCCTACCCCAGACTGGCGAGGGAGGGATGGGTGTTCAGTAGGTTACATGATTCACATTGTGATTAATAAAGTTAAACCCCAACCTCAGTCTGGTGTCTTCCATTGGGGTGGTGCAAGGGTAATAGTCTACTTTAAAGTGCCAGATGCAGGGGAGTGGCAGCAGGACACAAGTATCTGGTTGTCTTGCGTGCTCCCTGAGGCATCTGGTGGGCCACTGTGAGATACAGGAAGCTGGACTAGATGGGCCTTTGGATTAATCCAGTAAGGCTTTTTCTTATGTTCTTAACATTTGATTGAATCCAGATATTCCACTGTTTTATTTCATTGTATTCAACATTAAATTACATTTCCAGTGATATATAACATGATGGTATTATTTGTACCTACCAAGGTTTTCACAGTATTGGCCACTAGTGTCAAGCTCAGCATGTTGCCCCCCCCCTAAAGCTTGTTACCAGGTACAATTTCTACCCCTGACACCCCCTTAGCTTTGCCACTGCATAGAAAGGCCTTTGTGTAGCTCCAGTCTGTGTGATCTTTGCTTTACTGGGGCCATGTAAGGGTTAACCTCTCTTGCAAAAGAGGTAAAAAACAAGGGTTAGGAGTTAATCTCTCCCACAAGACAGGCCAAAAATGGGGCACTGTGTCCATGTAGGGGTTAACCTCTCCTGCAAGAAAAGCCAAAAAACAGGGGCAACTGTGGCATGCAAGGGTTGATCTCCTTTATAAGGTGGGCAAAATGAGGGTGTTGTGGTGATGCAAGAGTTAACCTCTCCATCAAAAGGGGGGCAAAAGCGGGGTCTTCAACCTGGGCTCCTGCCATTGCAGGCCAATGGGCGTCCCTCTGCTGTACATGCGAGGCCACTATGGCGACAGCATGATGTGAACTTAGCACACTCCAGGCTCCCTGGCTGTTGCTGTTGGGGGGAGCACAGACATGCACCCAGGAGGAGGCGTCATCTTGCACGCAGGGCACCAATACGTTTACCTTCCCCCCCCCCCCAGCATCTTCTCCCCATGTAGAACCAAGAGAGACATTTAGGTGGCCGTGGTCAAATGCCTTGACGCCCGAAGAAGCTCAGAATTGCTTCTATGTTTGCCTGGATGGGTGTAGTTGTATTTCTTGCCTTCCTGCCTCCAAGTGCACTAGAGCTAATCTTGTCAAATTAATTCCTCATGTCAATCATCAGGGGAATTTAACTTCTTTAAAAAAGAACTTCTAAAAAACTTATGAATCTTCCTTGTTTAGTTTCTGTTTTTTCTTTTGCCCACACAGAAGAAATGTTTATGTTCTTTGCTGCAGTTCTGAAGAGATTAAATTAGGTGTGTTGCCTCATTTTATGGAAACAGGAAGTGGGCTCCTATTTAGCATTTTCAATTGTCTGTAAAAATGATCTGCCACCTAGTACATAATGATTTGGCTAATAGCACAGTCCTATGCAAATCGACTTGGAAGTAAGTTTCACTGAGTTCGGTCAGAGTTACTCCCAGGTAATTGTTGATGCCTAAAGCTTAAAATATACATTTGTTCATTTTGCATAATTTATTCTGCTTCAGCTAGTCATTGGAAAGGAAGGTCAAAGAATGATGCAGGATGACTCTACTGCAGAACCACATATTTCCCCATGTTTTGCCACATACTTTCAAGTCTATATACAGAGGTTTAAGGACTAGAACCTTGGTGGGGGGTTTTAAGAGTAGCATTTGCAGAAGACTGAAATAGTTTCTGCATTTTTTTTCTGCTGTTACATGTTGCAATCATAGAATTGCAGGTACATGGAGCCATGATTACTATTCTTGCTGAAATGCTTTTTTTTTTTTTTTTTGAAAACGTTGCTTTTTAATTAATGTTTTAAATTTGAGCTAAGTGGTTATTTACCCTTTAAGCAAGATGAGTTATACATTCCAGTTTACATAACTTTAAAACCTAGCCCAGATCTCTGCTTTCTGCACCTTTACCTTAACTGCAGAAAAGGGATGTATGTGTCTAAACCAAAACACGGTGACTCGGGAAATATGCTTTACCATGTGCTTGGATCCTGTCAGGCCACATACTCGGTGCCAATTAGGTCATCCACATTACCTCTTATTAGCCAGAAAGGCAAGAAGGCTTGGCTTGCACTACAGCTTAATGTACAGTAGGTGGTAGCAACATTGCTGCAGATGCCACACATGTGCCAGGAAAAAGGGAACCTGCCTAAGCTTGACTAGTTCCATGGCCAAGGCAACTCCATCAATCATCGTGCAATAAAGAAATTAAAGCAATGTTCTTTAGCATAGCGATAAGACCAGAACAGATTATATTATTTCCCTTGTTCTCTAACTTACAGGTTAAACTGCATTTACAATTGCTTCCCTAAGTGCTGTTTAAGAAAAGATTGAGGAGGGGGAGCCACAACGATGAATTAACTCATTTGCTGCCATAGCTGACAAAGGAAGCAACATGCAAAAACCCTCTATTTAAAAATAAGTAATAGTTTGAAGGCCATAGCCAATAATTTTAAGAATGACTCGAGAACTTTGGTGGCACTTAAAACAAGATTGCCTTCAATCAGCTGGAACGAAGTTGTTAATCTAGTCTTTGATTGTGGATGCTTTATCTTGATCTGCCTAACTTTTCAGTATTTTTAATAGTGAGATTTGTGTGTTCACGTCATGGTTTTGCACACTCCTTCAGGAGCATCTGTTGAAAAATGAAATTATTTTATTTAAAAACTTCCATAAATAAAATAATGTTTAAACAAATGTTTATGGCAAAAATAATGCATGTCTTTGAATTTGGAATGCAAATCAGTTTTTTTTACTGTTTGAGTTTTTCCAGCTGGAGACAGAACTGTACTGTAGTGTGTTCCCTACAGCCCCTTGGGATCCAATAGCTCTTGATCCCGAGATCCTTATATGCATGATTTCTGCCTGCACCTACTTTCCCTACTACCTACAGCTGGCTTTCATCTTTCATTCTGACCTCATTTGGTAGCTGGGCATTACAATTTCTTTTATGTTTGTTCTTATGTAAAATGGGGGCCGCAAAGCACACATTGCTTAGGGGGGGGAAAGTGTTGAGAGTATAAATAAGCAAGGAAATAGATCCACTGCACTTCTTGTTGCTTTCACATTGATCTGGCCACCATCCTCTTCAATATTCAGGGAGTTGTTGATTTGTATTGAAGTGGGAAATTAGTGTTAAACTATAGTGGTGATGCTTGTAAGCTTGGCTGTCATTGTTTTTTAAAAAAACATGACATCCGCATCCTAACCTGCGTGGTATTCAACACAAGGTGCAGGCTGGAGGTCACTTTGGAGTAAGGGGATATTTTTTTCCCTTGAGCCCCAGCATGCCGTAAATACTGCGCCAGATATTTAGCTGGCACGAAGCCAACCAGCCTGTGTAAGGATACAGCGTGTGCTGCTACTACTGATCCAACTCCCTCCCAGACCCATTCCACCCTCTGTCCTCCCACCCCTAGATCCCCTCCCACCACCCTCTCCCACCCCCTCTGCGAGGGGGTACGGACCTGTGAAAATAGGTGCGAACCTCTCTTGCTTGGCCAGCTGAGGGACAGGATCTGACAATGGCAGGCCAGTGCGCATCCTTGTGCCAGCACTTCCAGCTCCTGAGTGCAAATCTACACTCGGGAACTGGTGCAAGGGTCCTGCACTGGTGCAGCACCAAGTTTGGATTGGGCTGCTTATCAGTTTCATCTTCATACTGATCTTCTTCATACTGATCTTCTAAGCTTTCTTCTGTATAAAGTACGGTAGTTTAGTCTCTCTTTTTCCCTTGTCTAAAAATGGAATTCACTTTTACTTTGAACAGAAAACCTTGGTAACGGCCTGCTGTTGGCTGAACATGAATTCTTTCCTTTTAAGAATACTTGAAAGAAGGAAGTGAAACTTTTTTTTTTTTTGCTACACACAGGATTGAGAGTTGCTTTCAACAGTTTGGACACTCTTTTCAAAAGGCAGAGACGACAAGGCAATATTATGGCACTTTCACTGCCTGCAGTACATTTATTCATTTTTTTTTCTGTGCCACCATGGGCTCTAGCCAAATTACTCTTGCAGTGTTTTGTATTGCTTTAATCCTTTCCTGGAAAAACTGAAACTTGGAAACACAAGTGGTGCTTCTGTGAATGGATTTGTATAATTTAGTTCATCTGTTCCAAGTGGATAATGTGGAAAGGGCCTATTTGTGTAAAAACAATTATTATAGGTGGTATAGACACCAAGTATGGGAAGAGATGGCTTACCTATTGGACAGTGCCACACACAGAGAGCCTGGAGCAATTTTGCAACTGTGCTTAAGGTTTGTTTAGCTCATGAGTTAATGTGCACCTGCTTATTCACATGAGCACTGATGCTGGTCTTTAAAAAGCTCCAAGGCTGGTGTTTACTCCCCACTCTGGCAAACTGGCTTTCCCTTGAACATATGGCCTTGCCTTATACTAAGTCAGACTACTGATCCAGTTAGCTTGGTGTTGTCTGCACTGGTTGGCAGTAGCTCCCAGGAGTTCAGATGGGGTCTTTCCCAGCCCTCCATGGAACCTTCTGTATGCAAAGCATGTGTTCTGTCACTAAAGTATGTCCCTTGTCCCAGAGATCCTTCCTGAAACAATGGCCCCTTTCTATGTCATTCATTCATTTGGAATAAGCAAAGTCATTAATGTAGTAGTGCTGAGGAATCAGCATAATTCCCTAACTCAGCAAGGAAGAATTTTCCCTTCAAGTCAGACAGAATTAATTTGGTCTGCACAAATCTCTCAGCCAGGGATACTTATATACACACACCAGTATCTGTTGAATTCAACTGATAACTCAGTGCAACTTTATGGCCAGATTTCAGAGAACTGATGCAATGTTTGGTGTAAAATGGCCTAGTTGGTGCTGTGCCATAAACATGTACCTGTATTATATACCTACTACTTATCCAGGATTGGGGGACCTTCTCACATATTTAGCATGTATTTTCTTCTTCTTAGCCTTATCATGCAATTCCTGATCATGTTCCTCTCCCTGTACCACCTGTACTAAATTCTTTCTGTTTACGCACCTCAAATATTTGCAAAGATTTTTTTTCTTAGTCACCACTTTCCAAAGTCCCTCTTTCATCATACACCAGCCTATCATGGTTCCTTATTCCTCTCTGTCCTGGGAAACAAGCAGTGCTTTTTATGGCTGACAATAAATACTGCTCTCTACCAGTCACATTAAAAATTGTTCGTTTTCAGGCAACATACTCAAAAGTGCAGGCCTATTAATGTTTATTTAGAAAAAGTCATCCTGAGTGTAATGGAACTTCCCCGTAAGTGCACTTAAGCATGCAGTCTTAAAGTAACATACCACTGAAAAGCAGCCACAGGGCTTCCAAATAATTTAAAGCAAATCTATTAGCTCATGACCCACCCACCTCCAGGCTTCCCCAGGTTGGGAATCACTGCCCATTGGATGGGCCCAGCCAGAAGCCCCGAGTTCGTTTCCTTATTAAACCTTGAGCATTCAAGAGACGTTATCCTTCCTTTGACTAAAAAAAATGTCCACTCATCTGCAAAGACCTTCCCAAATCACCCTTAAGATAGTACTATACTGCAGATTGTGGTTCCACCATGCCCTTTATTTTAAAAATGCCCTTTCACCTTCTTTCCTCTCTTTGTTGTTTAATATATAGCCTGATGAAGTCCCACGTAATTCAAAAACTAATTCAATATAGACCTAGCATTATCTGAGAACTTGATTTCAACAGCAAGAAATAAAAACTCATGATCATCACAGATTGTGATCCATGGTTGTTTCCAGGCTTTAAGTTTACCCCAGAATGCCATATGCAAGGGAGTGGTAACGAGATGCAAGCACCTTACAAACATACTAAGACATTAATGGCTAGGAGAGTCCAAAACATACTTAAAATGTTACTCGAATCTTCAAGCTATGGGTTAAAACACGTTATGGAATTTAGTCCCAACGTTTCACTTTCACCTGTGGAAAGCATCTCCATGGAATTACAAAGAATTGTATATCCTCTGACTGTGCTGACTAGCATCCCTTTATAAGGTGGCTTAAGTGGATGTCTAATTTACCTGATAACTGGCCACAAACTTACTTGACAGCTCCTGCTTGAATAAAGGCACCCCCCCCACACACACACACACACATTTTGGCTGTTCCTCATTACCACAATTTCCTATGCAGGTTTCTCCTCAAGGTTTTTTAGTCTAGTATGTTTAAGTACTGGAAGTCACTTCTACTGAGAGTCTCTACTTTCTTTGTCCAAGTATCTTCTTGTGCGCTCCCTGAGGCATCTGGTGGGCCACTGTGAAATACAGGAAGCTAGACTAGATGGGCCTTTGGCCTGATCCAGTGTGGGGCTCTTCTTACTGCTTCTGGTTCTACCACATAAAGCATAGAGCCTATTGTTTGCTTGAAGTTCCATCTGAGTATTAATTTATGTTCAGCTGAGATCATGGACTGTTACATGAAACCTTCATCTAAGTATCCCATCTATTCTTACTATCTTTCTGGCCAATTTATTAGCATGTTTCAATGTAGTGTTGTCTTTTAAATACTGCTGGTGAACGGCTTTCCATTTACCCTGCAGCTTAATTCCAAAACATGTCAGTTGGCAAAAACACAGATGTCCAAACATTAGAAGGTAAGGAGATTTTCCAGTTCCGTACTCCACAATGATAGACATTGACCTACTGTATGTTTTTACCTATCACTCCCAGAAAGCCTTTCAAAAATCTTCCAGAAATCCTTCCTGATGCAATGGAAATAGTTGCCATTGACTTTAACCTGCTTTTACTGTATTCCTTTATTTCATTTCAACAGCACACTAAAAATTTATTCTAAGTACACATTTTTAATTGAAACTTTAACTGCACATTTCTTATCATATAAACTGCACAACTTTGTCTAGTCTCCTGAATTATTTGAAATCTAATCACAGAGCCTTGCTTCTTCGTTAGAAGCTTAAATCCTTTCTGAGCAATTTGGGGGGAAATGGAAATACAGGTAATTACAAATCTCTCACTCTTTTCTGAAACGAACTTCTGGCTCCTGTATAGTTTGCTAAGCAAGAAAATACAGCCCTCCCTGACCCAGCACAGAAACCACAAGTTTACTTCCTAGGCTTAAAGGAATCTTCTAGCAAGAGACAACAGCCGACTTCCTCAAACGCGTGTTGAAAGGGGGCGTACTGAACTGTGAACGTAGCAGCAGAACTGAGCTGATACAGGCTATTTTTTAAGCTCCCCGCCCTTTAACACTGTGTAGTGTTACCCTGAAGGGCTTTAATGTTAGGATCTGGCATTATTGGGTCGAGAAGCGATTGCTCCCCACAGAAGGGTGGGCAAATTCACAAATTGCTGGTCTGAGGAGGGCGTGATCAGGCGGAGTTAGACAGGCTCCGAACTCATGGAACTCACAGCTAACTGGCTGAGAAACTCGCACCCTCCTCGGAGGAAACATCCGAGATTGCTGGGCTGCCAAACGGCCACGCCCCCCATCTCGTCAAGGTCCTGCCCATTTTTGCTACCCAGAAAGATGCTTCGTGGAGGGAGGCGTGAAAATGACTCATAGGAAAAGAATGTTGGTGACTGGCAAGAGGCTGGTGCAGGTATTCGAACTCATCTTTTTCTCCTCCCACGACACACCCTCCTGAAATAGGAAGGCAGCCAAAGCCTTTCTCTCCCGCTCATATGCACCCTCCGTACCTGCTCAGGGACCTGTTCCTCTGAGCAGCAGCCATGCGTAGCTGTGAGAGAGGAAGTGGGTTCCTTCGTGCAACTTCCTTCGGGAGGAAACGGGCAATTACAGACCCCAGCAGGAGTCTGTAAGGCCTTTCTGGGTTGCAGTCGTTCTGTCCTGGAATAGTTCTGTTCAAGACTGATACTTCCTGCAATGTTCCCCTACCCTCTTTCCTTCTCCTGCAGCACCTACTCTGTCATCCTCAAAACTTTGCTGGCTGGTGGTCCACACAACTCAGGAAAGTGAGATGCGGTGAATATTATTATATGGCCTTTTGCCTTTTACTATCAATCTCCAAAGCAGTTTTTCATAAAAATCAAATTGGGTTGCTGGAAGGTGCATCTGTGCAAAATTGTGAAGGTTTTGCTCGTTGCTCTGTTCTTCAGAAGGATGGGCCCTGGGGCTTTCCAGTTGATGGAGTCACGCAGACAGTGTTGCCATTTGTCAGCACTTCACTGCTAGCCCACATCTTTAAACCACAATTCTTGCCTCAGCAAGAGGGACAGTGGAAGATGGTTGTGCTTTGGTGTCAGAGGCATCTATTGCCTGGCAAGTTATGTGGTGCATCAGTGGGCCTGCACATCTGGCAAACCTGTATATATTCCTCAAACTGATCATGATGTGGCCTGAGGTACAATGCAGCCTAAGAATTTGGATCTACTCTGCATTACTACTATTCTACGTAGCTAGGAGTTGGAGGGCAGGTGGATGCTTACCTGAGCCAAATTGTCATATGACCATGATTAAGTAAACATGACATAAAACATAAACATTATTTAATTCTCACTGAAAGTGGAAACATGTGCTGAGTAACACCTGCACCATATGTCTGTAGTTCTGTTTGGACTCATGTTGCTATCATCCCTTATCAAATGGCGGTTAACAAAGCAAAGAACGGTTATGGATAGCAAAGAACGAAACCAAATGGTGTGGATTATACCTTTTATTTTGGAATCCATTACATGGGTATCCACCGAAATTGCTAAGCTTTTTACTCATATGTATCTCTTTTCCACACATATTACTCAAAAAGGAGACAGCTCCGCTTAGATGAGCCATAAAGTGGGCTAACAAGCTGAGATTCAGAGCCCAATCCTATGTGTATCTATCAGAAGTAAGTCCCATTATAGTCAATGGCGCTTATTCCCAATAAGTGTGGATTGCAGCCTTACTCCGAACAAGACAAAGTGCTCTTGATCAATAGGCAAGCCTATCCAGGGGTAAACATGTACCCTGTTTTGGATGGAGTTTTGCAGAACCAGGTTTTGCAGCTTGGGAGTGTCGCTGATTGACTTGTGCTGACCGATCTTATGCACGTTTACTCAGAAGTACTTTTCATTGTGTTCAGTGAGACTTGAGTACGAGTGTGCTCAAATGGGCTTCCTTTTTGCAAAGTACAATTTGGAAGCTCCTCGTGATGGCCGGAGTTCCTACCTCATGGCGCGTGGAGAAGTAGATGCCCTGCCCGTCGCCAGCATTTTTCCTTTTTTGGCTGTGTTTTGGTTGGGAAAGGACTTTGTTGTCGCTTGCCGCGATTCAGAGCGCTGTGACCATGGCTGTGACGCTCGCAGCCCTCCGGCTTCTGGCCGCGGCAGGAATGCGCCCGCTTGGGGAGGCGTGCGTAAGTCCCGGGCACTTTTGACGTGGCCGGGGCTTCACGTGAGCTGTCGGGCCGCGGGAGCCTATTGTGTCAGGCGAGGCGAATTGTGGGGAAAGTGGCTGCAATTCTTCCGAGCGGCCAGAAGCGGCGGCGCCGAGCTGGAGCTGGGAAAGAAACTCAACGGACATCCTGGTTTGTACCACTTAAAGGAAAAGCCAGAGTAGAGGGAGGGAAAGAGTGAGACGCAAACGGAGGGCGAGATTGGTGCTGCTTTCCCAGCTGTTTCCCGACAGAGGCGGAGCGAAGACGGGCACCCCAACAGCTTGCAGGGAATAGATCGCTCGGTGAGTGCTGCTCAGTCCCTTGAGCCCCGTTCTCTGGGCTGTGGGATGCCCGCTGGCTGAGGTGCGGGGAGGGAACCTCCCAAATGCTCTTTGCAGGCTTGCCTGGCTCAGAGCAAGGACGGGCGGATGAGCGCCTGAAATCGCCTCGCTGATGGATCCTGTGCTTAGTCTCGGCGATTTGCAAATGCAGGCGGGTTTGCAACCCCATCTGCCCTCTCTTCCTCTCTCCTCTCTTCCTCTCTCCCCGTTGCATTCGCCTGCAGCGCGTTCGGTTGCAACCCGGCAGGGATTAGCCTCCCACATAGTGTGCGTGTGTGTCCTTTTCTCCTCCTGAAATGCAGAACGAAACAGCAGGATTAAATATTGGTGCCTGCAATGAACTCCCAAGGGGGCTGAGCAGGGCGTATTCGAACCCCCCCCCCGCCCCAGATCCATTCTTTAAAAAAAACACACACACACACAAAACAACCCAGGTCTGTTGCATCATGCGCCTGCCTCGGGAAGGCGAATCTCATGCTGAAATGCTGCTTTATCTTTACTACATCTTTATCTACTTAAGAGAAAAAAGAGCCTCCTTGAAGCAAGTAGAAAGTTTGAATGGAGCCCTGCTTTTTCATCGAGCATATGGGGAGCTCTTGGGAGTTCTCCCAAGAGTAGGATCAGATGTGCACGCTCCTGATAACTGGTGGCTTTTGATGTTCCGCATGCTATTTTTAATGCCTTTATTTCTGAGGACTGGGGTAGCTGGGAAGGTTGAAAGGTCTGCCGAAGTTTGACACTAAAACTTTAGGGATATGCAGTAAATCTGGAGTGTGAAGAGGGCGACTGGGTGGCAAAGGCTTAAGAGTTTCTCCTCTTGCATGTGATGCTTGACAGGCTGCCCATGTGTGTTTACTGAGAAGTAAACTGGACACAGATCAGTGGGCCTCCCCTTCAGATTACTGTGGATTGTGCTGCCCCAGTGATTTTTGTGGCCTTTCACAAGTCATGCCTTAGTCATATGCCCTGTTCTCAACTATTACATCCATTTTGACGGAGTGAATTTTGTTTAATGTAGGTGGCATAAGGGGGGGGGGAGATATTAATGTTAAATATATTTGTCACTTACTCTGGGCTACAACAATGAAGATCCAAAATAACATTACTTTGACTCAGTAAAAATGAAGGAATGTCAGCAAAAAATGTGAAACGTTTTTACTGAGTCAAAGCAATGTTATTTATTTATTTATTTATTTTGGATCTTGCTGCTCAGTAGAATCTCTGAGGAAGCTTCTTGCTTGTTATGTATAAATCCAGTTATTTACACACACATATCTTGAAGATTTCAGGGAATTGATGCTGTTTGTGTGACAGCTTTGTCAGTGATGTCTCCATATAGAGGAAGTTAAGAATGTATTGTTTGCTGTGGGGCTGACTTTGCAGAAAGTGGTCCAGGTGTGCTTTTCCCAGTTCCATTCCTATCCCACCATGAGCCCTATCCTGCTTGTACTCAAGCAGGGTATCCTCCTGAGTAGTAGTCTTCCACTGAGGCACATTCTTGGGCTACAGTCTCTTTCCACCATGTGTAAGATCATTTTCACATCCCAGTTAGACTGCATGCAGGGTTGTTGTAAGAAAATGTAGCAAGATACACACAGACTGTAGACCTGTGGTCTTCAACCTTTCTGTGCCATAATTCCAATCAATACGAGAGTAGGGACCCACCAACTGATTTTTTCCCCCTTCCTGAGATTCGATCTGCCTGCCCCTACCCACCTTGTTCCTACCTCTTGTGTCATCACAACAACCTTGTGAGATAGCATCTTGTGCAGAGACGGCCTTAGGAGTTGCTGGGCAAGACAGCAAGAAGAGGCTCTGCAGGATTATATGAAAAACTTAGTTTTGATAAGGCAGCACCATGATTGGATTCAAGCCCTCTCTTGCATAGGCTTTGAAAGCTTGCTGAAAACCCCTCCCCCATGAGACTTTACAACCCTATTGAGTTCATGACTACAGGTTGAAGAACACTGCTGTAGTCAGTTACAGGCATATAGAAGACCATAGCATGTTATTAATGAGAGAATTGTTGTAACAAATCTTATACTCTGAGGTACAGAATCTTCTCGCTTACCTTGCTTTAGCATTACAGACCTGGATAGGATAACTGATCACACCACTAATAATTAAATAGAAAAATATGGTGTTAGCTTTGTCAGACTCATAGCTATACATTTAATGTAGGGCTCCTCATCCAAATATCACTACAGTACAATGAGTGTGAAGCAGGCACCTTGGGACATAATTTGTCTTACTGAAGGTCACATCTTTTGCCTTCACCTAACTAGTACAAGAGTATGCATCTGATGAAGTGGGTTGTAATCCTCAAAGTTTATCTTTTAAAAAATGTGCTCCTCTTTAAAGAGCCACAATTGTTTTTGCAGCACTAGTCCATTTTTTTTTGTTTAGCCATAGAATGAAGCTGCCTCCTAACTGCACGCTTATTTATTAGGGATTTCTTTTATCACACCTGTCCAATGCTCAAAGTAGCTGACAACTGAAATAAAAAATATAGTTAAACAAGAAAATCAACAATAAAAACAGCAGACTGTTCTGTCATCCTTCAGCCTCCTGGTTGGTCTCCTTTGCCTAACTAAGCAGCAATAGCAGAGTGGAGACTACCTGGCAGAAAGTCTCTCCTACTGTGAGCTGTTTCTACTCTGGGGCAAATGGAGGCAGTGTTGTCCTCCACACCTGGAAATGGCCATTCAGATAGGCAGGTGTCAGTTGCTCTGATGTTTCAGTATGAGCTGAGTTGTCCAGGTGAGCACCAAGACATTCTCCCAGGGGTTTTTTTAACATGAAAAAGAACTTTGCGCTGATAGGTAATGATAAATGTTTGTTTTGGCTTGTGCTGTTCTTTGCTTAGATTTTTTTACGTTAGACTGGGAACTGGATTACTGTGCAGGAAATTGGAACTTGATCTTGCTATGCCCTGCCATGTATGACCTTGAATATGCCAACTTACCCCTCTGTCTCTCCTCTCCCTCCTTTATTTGTGTTGCCTCTTTAGACTTACAGCTCCTGTGTTCACCTCTTTTTTTCCCCCCTTGCTGTGATATGTGCTTGTACAGCACCGAGCCCAAAAAGAAATGTTCTAAATATGTCGCTGCTGTTGTATCTTGAGGCAACTGTAAAGAAGTTGATGCTCAAAACGATGTTGTGAACAGATGGCTGGGTCCTTAGTTGTATTTGAGCAAGATTACATCCTAGCCACACGGTCTTGGTTGGAATGACGCAATAAATGACTCGTAAGTAGCTGAATCTCTCTTGAAGAGGGGCTTGCCATGAACCCATTCATTTTTAGGTTTTGTGCTTTCCTTACTAGCTTCACTGGGTGGCTTAGACAAGAAAATACAAGGCAGGTTCTTAAGAAAAGTAAATGTATTTGTTCATTTACATGCTTTAAAAATCTCATCCGACTTTGGGTTGCTCAGGGTGACATATAGGGAGTTCTCCTCACATTTTATTCTCCCAGTAATTCTGTAGGATAGATTAAATTAGATGGTTACTTGCTCAAGGTCATTTATTGTCCTTGATAGCTGTGTGGGGATTAGAACCCATGTTGATCTAGCCCCGTGTTTTCCAATCTTTTTACTGCTGCAACCCACCTCATCGGCTATGGTGGCTGCGATGTGCCCCAGAATGCCTTGCGATTTTCAGGTAGCGCCCCAGAATGCCTTGTGGCTTCCAGGTAGCATTGGCACACAACCCCCTTGCAACCCACATCACGCCCCAGAATGCCTTCCTGGTTCCAGGTAGTGCTAGCCTATGACCAGCTAATAATTCGGTCACAACCCACAGTTTGAAGATTGCTGATCTAATCACTAAGCCATACGGGCCCAAATCTTTAGGGTGGATTTATGTCTCTCAGTTGGTTGCCTATATTACTGTTCTTGCATCCAGATTTATAGTTGGCTGGTTCATTTTAGCTTCCCTCATTACTGCAACACCATGCCTACTTTGCATGCTGAATTCTTGCCTGTAATTTAGCTCCTAAAGGCATTGAACAGCGCTTGTGACTTTAATATAATGAGATTGGGAGACTTGCATGTAAATAAATAAATATTGTATTTAAATAGGCTACTGTACTGACTAGAAATCAGAGCAATTAACAGTTCAGTCCTAACCTGGGCTGGAATAGGCAGATTGGCTGGCCTGTGCCATATCCAGCCTCTGTTCAGAGGGAACTGTGGTACAACTTGGAGAAAGGGGACATAAGCCCTCTTACCCTGAGAAATGCCCCAGCCCCTGCAATGGGCAATTGGATCTGCGCCAGCGAAACTGCTGGTGCAGATCCAATCAGGCCAGTGTAAAGCTGGCCTGCTTGGGGGGGGGGGAGGTAGGATATGGCCAACCTGCCAGAGGCCAGTCCCATCCACCTCCGATGGCCAGTCCATCCACTGGCCCACCTTCCCCTTGCCCCAGTCCACTTTACATAAGAACATAAGAAGAGCCCTACTGGATCAGGCCAAAGGCCCATCTAGTCCAGCTTCCTGTATCTCACAGCGGCCCCACCAGGTGCCCCAGGGACACTTTCCTCAACTCTCTGGCCAAACTCTGCCAGCACAAACCATCTTGGGGCAGCATGGAGGCTTGATTAAGCCTCCGTGGGTCAATGTGCATCCTTACTCCTGCCCAGCCCACTCCTGAGTTGGCACACACATGCCTTATGGCACGTTTGTGACAGCACTGGGCCTGCACAAGGGGGTTGTACTGGCCTAAGAGTGCAATAGGATTGTGCTTTGAGAGAATAAAATGGTGGACTTACTCTGGGATTCCAATCTTAGCCCAGTATATTCTTACTTGGTGGTGGTTAGGGGGAGGTTATCTCTGGGTCCCAGTTTCTCATTTGTAATATGGGAATAATAGTGACCCTAAGGTTATTGGGAGGACCAACATATCAAATATGACAAAATTTACCATGCTACCATACACCATCCTCAATATGTTCACATGAAAGTCTGTCTTGTTGGTATCAACCAAATATACTTTCTGAACTTAGGATCAAAATGCACTGACCAAGGGCCAAGCTGTAAATTACATATTAAACCTGATACAAATCAGGCTGGCAGGAAAAGAGGCTCACGCTTTCCCCTTGCACTGTTTTACCATCACAGAGTCTATTTGCAGCAAATAGCCACTTTTGCAGCCAGATTTTTGATGGACAAAGAGGTCAATGGAAAGGGTTAACCACCATCCCCATGTGCCATGGTTGCAATTCGCACCAATGTACCCCTTAGCTGTTTGTGTGTGAAAAGAAAGGCATTTCAACTTTTTAACTCTGCCTCTTAATTACAGGCTTAGTGTAACACGTAGCTGGACTCTGATAAATCTAGATCACAATAATAGCAGTAGGTAGTCACAACAAAGAAGTGTCTGCTGATGTTTTTATTTAAACATGAGATTATTTTTTAAACAAATGCTTTCCTAAGGCATTTCCCCCCTCACCTGCAAAGGACATTTCTAAAGACCAGGTGCATTTCCAACCATCCCAACAGGGAATTAAACACTTGCAATTTAGTGCTTAATGGTGGCTAACATTTACTGCCCTACTTGCTTGCCAGCTCGGAACCAGAGTTTTGTGATTTTGTGTTTACTTGATTCCGTATCCCAAGTTTCTGTGCAATGCTATTCAGTTAAGTGCAATTAAATGAGGACTTGGGCTTCAAAACCTCTGAAGGCTGTATACATTGCAGTGAGAGTTCGTGGAGGCACCGAGTGAGATATATATGATATATTTTGTAGAAGTACAAAATATTAGTATTAGTTTATATAATCCCTTTCCTGCAGAGCATTGCACAATGTCGCACTTTGAAGGAGGCCAAAAAGAGGGAGAATATTTGAGCTGGGAGGGTGGAGAGGAAGGCTAAGGAAAAAAAAACATGGTACATAGCTGCAGAAAATAAACTTAGCTTGAAATCAACAATATGTAGTGTGACTCTACAAATGTGCCCCAAAGTACAGTATAGTAAGTATGGTGGTATTTATTCTGTCTAGAACAGTGGTGTTCAAACTTTTTAGACCAGGACCCACTTTTTAGAATGGCACTCATGTTGGGATCCACCAGAACTGATGTCATTAACCTGGAATGATGTTGTGGCAGGAAGTGATATCATCAAGCAGGAAGTACTGTCATTGTAACATAATAAAATGCTACTCCTGAAATGCAAATTGGCATTCTTGGACTGCAGCAATTGTACAACCATGAAACATCCCTGACAGAAAGCAAAAGTACAAAATATTATGTAAAATCACAGAACTAAAAACAATTTTTTTTAAAAAAACCACACTTGAAAATTCAAACTGTTCAGAAAAAAGGAATAGAACAAGAGTAAGGTCTGCAGTTTCCAAGATGGCTGCTCCCAGCTTTCTGCGACCCACCTGACATCAGGTCCCAACCCACAGTTTGAATAACACTAGTCTAGAAAAAAGGCACCTGAGGTGGGACATAATTGAGACGTACAAAATTATGCATGGGATGGATAGAGTGGATAGAGGGATGTTCTTTTCCCTCTCTCACAACATTAGAACCAGGGGACATCCATTAAAATGGAGTGTTGGGACAGTTAAAATGGTTAAAAGGAAATTTTTTTACCCAGTGGGTAATTAATCTGTGGAACTCAATGCCACAAGAGGTGTTGATGGCGTCTGGCCCAGGTGCTTTTAAAAGGGGACTGGACAGATTTTGGAGGAAAAGTCCATCGCAGGCTACAGGCTTGTGTTGGGTAGTGCAACCTCCACTTTAGAAGTAAGCTACCTCAGAATGCCAGATGCAGGGGAGTGGCAACAAGATGCAGGTATCTAGTGTGCCCACTGAGGCATCTGGTTGGCCACTGTGAGGAAGCTGGACTAGATGGGCCCTCGGCCTGATCCAGTGGAGCTCTTCATATTTAGAAGGAATGACCCTCTTTAAGCTCCTGCTTTTGGACCATCTTTTTAGTCTGAATGTACAGGTGCTTCAGAATGAATTGGGAGAGCTGTAGGTAGCTGAATGGACTATATTGTGTTGGTCTGCAGTTGGCAGGCTATTTCTGAAAATATTCGCTATATAAAAACTCTTTGCAAATAGAAAAGTAGCATAGCAGGGAAAGGGTTAGGCTGGTGCTTAAAATGAGAATCCAGCTCACATGGTGGATTCAGTGGGATGTTTGTGGCTCCAGGGAGGTAAAAAGGCTTCTGTGAAATCATTCTATTTGCCCCATTTTGGTCATGAATTTGCAGATTACTAGATGTTTTTATTTTTCTGGTAATTGCTCCTGTATGGCACGTTATCTGGATGCTGGTGAGTGCGCTTTTGGCGGTTTGACCTGTCTTTAGTCTTTGTTTCTGTTTTAGGGTACCACAGAATGTCCAATTTCATATGGCCTCTCTGTGTGGTGGTTCAATTTTTATTAGTAGCAGAAGATCCAAAGAAATTACCTTCCAATGTAGTTCATGTGCAGGAATCTGAGGTACGCTAATGTTTCCGTCCTTCCAAGGATGAGTCACTACAGTATCCTTTCCCCATGAAACATAGCACGTAGGTAAATTCTGTAAAAGAGAATCTATATACAGTATAGATATTCCCAGGCAATTGTTTTGAAGAATGTGCATGGTCTAAAGTAGTCCACATACAGTCAGTTCTCTTTATAAACGAATTCACTATGTGCAAGAGGCAGAATTGCCACCTGCTTATTGTTATCTGCTAGTTTGTTCTCGTTGTCTGCAAATATTGTGCCGGTGCACTCGGGGCAGGGAGGTTGGGAGGGCATCTGTGAAAAGGCAGGGGGGTGAGAGAGGTTGTAAGAGGAGGAGGAGAGACAGTGGCCTCCTCTCAAGCAGAACGTATCACCTGCACCACGCGGGGGCGGGGAGAGGAAGAGACGCCACATAATTGGCCAGTGGGAGAGAGGGTTGCAGTAATTGTGTCCTGCAGTTTCTTAGAAACCAAGATTGGGTCCATTTTCTGCATCAAACAGGCATTGGTATTGACCTGTGGAGAATTGTCTGGACACATTTGTGTCGGCTTCCAGGCTTGCTTTACTTCACCATCTTGGAGACTCCAGCTGAACCTTCATAACCCTAGTGATGATGAGAGGCTGATGATGAGAGATCTCTGGAAAGCTACCTAAAGGCTGCTCTGGAGCTGGGAGAAGGCCCAGGGAAGGAGCCAAGAGACAGGTGAAGCAACAGGTGAAGCAACCCCATCTCCACTACTGCACTCTGAAGTCTTGTTGTTGGGCTAGCAACCAAGTTGAGGGATCAGATGTTGTCAGCATTGAGAAGGAAGCATCAGATACTAGAGATGTAGATGAGCCCTTACTATCACCTGGCTCCATGACTTCAAGTTAAGATTCAGGTTTATAGAGTGCATGGTGAAGACAGTCCTCCTGGAACCGATCCCCATGTTTCCCATAGGCTCAGTGATTCAGGGCACAATCCTAAACAGCGCTGGATTAGCGAGGCCGGCCGGTCAGCGCCAAATTCAGTCCTGCTTAGGACGAACTGGAGCCTCCTGCAGCAAGGGAGTGTGAGCTTCCTTCTTCCCCTATGTGCTCCTCGGATCTGTGCCCGCTAAAGAGCGGGCACAGATCCCAGGAGACCGCATGGCCCAAATTAGGGCCATGCAGCCTTGCTGACGGGCTTAGGATGTGGCCGTATGGCCACCTCCAGCGCTCTGAAGCTGACAAAGCGAGCAGTGTCAGTTTCAGAGCTTCAGCGCCGATGCGGGGGTGCTGCTCGGCGCCCACGCACCAGCACGCCGCCCCTTGCGTCGACACAATGACGACACGACACATCGACGCAAGGGGCGTGCTAGGATTGTGCTGCCCATTTCTTTTAATTCGTTAGCTTCTAGGTTTTCCAGGAACCTAACCTTAGTGGATAATCAGAAATCTGTATATAGAAAGAAAGCAGTTTGGGTGCCCTCTTGGATCTGGCGTTGCTTCTTGATCATCAGGTGGCAGCTGAAATGTCAACTGCCTCCTTTCCTGAGTCAAATAGACCTGACTACAATGATCCATTCAGATTGAATGACTGTAATGCCCTCTACATGAGGCTGCCCTTGAAGACTATTCAGAAAGTACAAGTGGTGAAGAACTGTTTACTTGTATAGAAACCAGGGCCAGATTGTGTGAATGTGTTAGGCCATTGTTTTTTCAACTGCATTGGCATCTGGTTTGCTTCCAGGCAATAAGGTGCTGGTGATGAACTTTAAAACTCTGTATGGCATGCGTGGGCACCTGAAGGACCACCTTCCCCCATATGAAGGGGAATTATCCATTAGGCTGACTAGGCTGAAGCCTAGGGGTCCCACATGGACTAAGGCCCAGCAATTTGGCACAATTACCTGTGCCCTTAACCTGCCTTGATATTGGAGCACAAGACCTGAGCTTGGGCTTTGTCACTCACGGCAGATAGCTGTGAGCAATCTGCTCCGGACGCAGGGAGCCAAGCCAGGGCTCCCCGCAGTGCCAGCTGGATCCGTCAGCCTGGGAGTTGGGAGAAGAAGGGAAAGGAGCATGTGAGAAAAGGAGCAGTAAGAAGGGCTAGGGGCGTGCCTGAAGAGTTTTGGAGGAGCCCCCAAATACCTAAAAGCCTACAGGCCCAGCTTTGGGTTAATATGGCTCTTGTGAGCATCTGAAGTTCAGATGATGGCAACATGAGACCCAGGGTGTTCTCCATAGTGGCATCACAATTGTAGAACGCTTTTCCTCTTCAGCTGAGGCTGGCTTCTTTGCTCCTGGCTACTGACAGCTTTGTTGTACAGTATTGTCTTGCTCTTCTGGATAGCTGGAGATGGCTGCTGTTAATTGTTGTTTTTAGGCTGTTTTAGGATGTCGTATTCTATCTTGTCTTTTTTTTCTGAATTGTCAGTTGCCTTGGGTATGTGTTTCTTAGAGGGTAAAAATCTTTTTTTTGAATAAGAGAAGACTTATTTTTTGAATAAGAGAAGACTAAGGAAGGCAGGCACATACATTGGGACAAGGGGCCAGAAGGATCTCTTGCAGTGTGTTTTCAGAATGATCCCTTGTCATGCCATTATTTTATCTGCATCAGAGTGATGATCAAAACTGATAAGTTGCGAAGTAGCTACTTTGGATTGGAAATACATGGGTGAACATCACAAGTACAAAAGAGTTGTTATGATAGAGAGGAAGGGTAGAAAAGATCAGGTGTATAGTTAACTCCAACATAGAATACAAATACAAAAATGTCCTTGTTACTAGATTGAGCTCGTTCTTTCTCAGACTGTTTAGTTGGAGAGCAGGACATAGGGTTGCCTCTGTCAAAGTGACCTGAAATGACTGCATGGGATGAGAGAGAGTAAGCATGGTACATTGCTATTACATGCTCAGAGTCTTTACAGTGCAGTCCTGTGCTTCAGGAGCGCTAGCCTGGAAATCCTCCATGCCATCATATCTTGGAGATACACCACAGCCGGAGGCTCTGTTACAGCAGACCAGTAGGTTTACACTAGTGTAAGCTAGCCACGGATATGGGAGGTCCATTGGATTGCCATGCCCATTGCTCGAAGTTTTGAAAGAGGAAACTATTCAAAACGTTTGGACAGATAGAAATGTTATGTGACCTGCCTAGTTGCCTTGATGGGTTTGTGCTTCAAATTAATGAAGATAAAAATATCTTATGAATGGGTGTGTGTGTGTGTGTGTGTGTGTAAGGTCATACAGTGTAGTTTTGTTCTGATCATGTTACTCTCTTTGTCAACTGGGCGCTTTCTCCTTTTCAGACAAGGAAATGGGAAACGATCTTGTCAGATGTCCATTCATTATCTACAGACGATTTCATGGGGCCAACAATAAACTGTAACATGTGAAGATTAATATGCTCTGTGGAGCCAAGCACATACGTTTCTGTGTCACTTTGTTTTCCAGCACACCAGAAATACCTGTTATTTATTTATCCAGGCATTTGTATCCTGCCTTTCTGCCCCCACAGGTTAGGAGATCTATTTTAATTGTTTGGTTCTGCAGTGGAGTCATCAAAACGTGGACACCGCAGTTTTAATTCTGCTGTTTCAACTGAATAGGGAAGAGGCTTCAATGTATTTCTTTCAAATGGAAACTGATCATACTGATCTCATGGGTCTTCCTCAGGAGAGCACTTGCAAATATAAAACGTTAAAACACTTGACTTTTTTGTGCTAGTTTGTATGCAATAACATGTTCTATTTAATTGTAAAAGATCCAAGAGGTTATTTTTTTTTGCTACTTGCCTCATTTTAATGTATCAGATTGAGCCATGATATTTAATGCTAATTTCATAGCATCCTGTTTACATTTTAATCATTCTGCTCTTGTTTGAGGCTGCTGTCTCCCAGAAACGGCTCCATCTGGCTGAATGGTGACTCACCCAGGCTTTTGTCTGATCGACTTCTACTAGTACAGTTCTGTCTGCAAATATAGCTATAGGGGTCTGTTGTGAATGATATGATGGTGTAACCTCAATCTTTCATTGGTCTTTTAAAGTGCTAATTATCTGTAAAAAGGTAAAGGTTTCCCCACGACCGAATGGTCTAGTCGTGACCGACTGTAGGGGGCGGTGCTCATCTCCGTTTTTAAGCCAAAGAGCCGATGTTTGTCCGAGGACAAGTTTCCATGGTCATGTGGCCAGCATGGCTATATGCCAAGGCGCATGGAATTCCGTCACCTTTCCACCGAAGTGGTACCTATTTATCTACTCGCATTTTTTTACGTGCTTTTGAATTGCTAGGTTGGCAGGAGCTGGGACAAGTGACGGGAGCTCACTCCATTGCAAGGTCTTGAACTGCCAACCTTCCGGTCAGCAGCTTAGCGGTTTAACCCGTAGTGCCACCACATCTGTAGGGAACAGGAAATGGTAGGGAAGGAGTAGAGCAAGAAGCATCCTCTTGGATTAATACCTTTCTTACAGCACAATCTTGGGCATGTATACTCAGAAGTAAGTCTCACTGAATTGAAGACCTCTTACTCCAAGTAAATATTCATTGGAGTTGAAGCCCCAAACCGGTGGTTTTCCCTTTCCTTCTTTGAGATGTTAGAAATCACACCAAATGATGGTTTGCAAACTCATTTCAAATGATGGTTTCTGATTCTGGTTTGCTGGCAAATTTTAAACCATGGCTGGTCATTCAGACAATTTGTTTGCTATTTGAAAGACATGTATGCCATTTTTCTGGTGCTCAAAGCAATGTACAACAACAAAAATGCAATACTGTATAAACTACAGTTAATAAAAACATTAAATCATATGGCAATATCAACAGTACTTGACTTTCATCCACTTGACTTTCATCACTTTGGTCTTTCAGTCGTTTCAGTGTTGGGAGTTAGAACGGATAAAGGGAAATATGTTTTTACCCGGCGGGTAATTAATCTGTGGAACTCCTTGCCACAGGAGTTGGTGATGGCATCTGGCTTAGATGGCTTTAAAAGGAAAAATCCATCACAGGCTACAGGCCATGATGGTTAGTGCAACCTCCTTATTTTAGAGTAGGCTACCTCGGAGTGCTGGATGCAGGAGAGTGGCAACAAGTCTTGTGTGTTCCCTGAGGCACCTGGTGGGCTACTGTGAAATACAGGAAGCTGGCCTAGATGGACTTTTGGCCCAGTGAGGCTCTTCTTATGTTCTTGTGTACTTGATTTCCCTTCCAAATCCTGAACCCATCTTTTAACAGTGCTTCCAACTTATGTTGAAAGAAAATCTAACAATATGAGAGCCATATAAGCAAAACAATGCTATGTTTTTTCAGAGAGATGGTCCTGCATGTCCTAAATGTAGTGATGCCAATGTTGACATTGTTGACAATGGAGACAAGGCCTGCAATGGTACAAATTATGTGAAAATAAATGGTGCCTCTGTTTCTGTAAGCACCTATCCAGATTTGTGCAACCAATTAAATTGCAGCTCTGTGGTTATCTAATTTGCACTGTATTTCAAAATTACATGCTTTATGACTCCATTTCCAGTTTTAGGGCACCTGCTCTCTGCTAATGTAGAGTGAAGAACCACCTCTCTATCTCCCTTGTGGCAAGTCTTCTTGTTAAGTCTCTTTGATTTATTGACCGTGACTATTAGGTTTTTATGTGGGTACTTTAAATCAATCTGAAAATCAGTGCTGGTATAAAACTGCGTCTGATTAACCTAAAGCCTTTATTCGTGTAGCTTGTATTGCCAACAGTTTTCTTGTCTTTTGGTTTGCAATTGCTCTTTATTCATCCAGCATAGCTTTCATACTTCAACATAATTTCTACAGAACGCTTGGGATCAGGAGACGCTGATCTTCACCACTGATATTCTGCAAATGTAATTAAGACTACAGTATTAATGATGAACTAGGAAAGAGATGGTGGGTTTGATGTGGATAGCTCAATGAAAAAATTGACATGCTGAGTGGCAGTGATGAAGAAGGTAAATTCCATGCTGGGGGCCTTAAGAAAAGATAGGGAATAAAATTGCTTACATTATATTTCCCCCTATATAGTCATTGGTACAGCCACATTTGGTTTACTGCTCTGGTTGCCACACCTCAGGAAGCATGTGATAGAGCTGAAAAAGGTGCATAAGAAAGCAGCGAAAATTATCAGAGCACTGTCTTTACAAGGAAATGTAACAATGTTTGGGGCCTTTTAGCTTGAAAAAAGGCAATTGGATAATTGTGTATATTATCTAAGACAAGGGTCTCCAGTCTTTTCCGTAGAGGGCCACATCGTATATTTTACAGATTTTCACGGGCCAAAATGTTTTAATAAAATTTTGCGGGCCAAAAAAGTTTTATCAATGAATAAAATTAAAATGAATGAATAAGTTTTACTTGAATCTTTTTTGTAATCAGCATGATACTATTCAGTACAAAAGATAAATGTGACATTTACAAGGAAACAATGCATGCTTAAACTGAGAAATGATATATAATGTGTAAAAAGGTCAGATATTTAAAGTTGCTGTGGGCTGGATAGCATCTTGTGGTGGGCTGGATTTGTCCCCTGGGCTGTAGTTTGGAGACTTCTGATTTAAGGCAATAATCCTAAATGTGTTTAGATGGGAGCAAGTCCCACTGAACTCAGTGAGGCTTACTTCTCTTTAGACATGCCTAGGATTTATAGGCATGAGGCTTATAGAGTTGGAGAGAGAGAGAGAGGTTTTTCTTCCTCCTGCAATACAAGAATCCGTATTGTGCAAGGGGTCATCCAATGAAAGTTATTAGCAGGAGATTTAGGATGCACAAAGAGAGGTGCTTCTTCATAAACAGTATCACTAGTGTATGAATTCGTTGCCACAAGTTGTGGTGATGGCCGCTAGCTTGGATGGCTTTAAAAGGTGTTTGGATAAATTCCTGGAAGACAGGCCTATCAGTGGCTACTGCCCATAATTGCTATGCCCTGCATCCAGGTTCAGTGGCAATATGTTTCTGAATTCCAGATGCAGAGGAGCAGTGGTGGGAGAAAAGTGTGCCTTTCTCTCCTGTTTGGGGACTTCCCAGAGGCCACTGCAGGGTGCTGGACTAGATAGGACTTTGGCCTGATCCATCATAGCTCTTATTATGTAGCGGTGAACACAGAATTCTTAACAATGTCTTATCATAAACCGAATGATGGAAGCCTCTAGAATTTTTCTGCCAGAGAAAGGAGTGGTTTTCACAAATATTTCAACAGATGGTCTGAATCTTGTTTTGGAAGGAAAGGAAAACTATCATCTCCATGCGCTTCCACATGACTCTCTCTCTCTCTCTCTCTCTCTCTCTCTCTCTCTGTGTGTGCGTGCGTGCGTGCGTGCGTGCGTGCGTGCGTGCGCTTAACATCACAGTGCTTGATTGTGTATCCTTTCAAATGTGAATTAGTGTGATGTTTTTCTTTTTATTTTCCTTCTTCTGGTTTTGAATGCAGGCTGGAAGGATCTGTGTTGTTATTCTGTATCTGCTGCAGTACAAATGCAGCCTTGAGCTGCTTTTTGCAGGCTGGTCTTGCTAATCCATGGTCTGGGTCAGATGGGGTGACACAGCATATACATGCACTCGCAAGCGTAGCTCTTTGCCTGAAATAGGCATTCAGCTGCACCGTCATACGAAGTCTCTTAGGCTGCGGCTGGGAGCCTAAGGACTTTGGCAAAGATCATGTACAAATGCAGAAGAAGGCGGGATGGGAGGGTTGGTTGGGAGAGTCTGGGAAAGAAGTGGTTCCTCAATTAACCTCTTAAATTCCTAGAGCAGCAACCCAGTGAAATGGGGATGAGGAGATGGTCTGCTCTGTGTAGTGGAAGTGCTGAAGAACAAAGCTATCCTTCAACCTAGTGCCTAAATTCAGTGCACTGGGCAAGAAGAGATGGCCTGTAAGAAGTAGTCTCAGTGAGTAGCCAAAGAGGAGTGAATCAAAGAGCACACTTTTCTCTTGCTCCACACTGATTTGCTTCTGTTGGACTTCCATTACTTTTACGGCTTAAATTTGCAGCACAAAATTAAGGTCAGCATGTTGGGCCCCTGAGCTCATAAACGGCTCTCTCTTTCATTTGTATTTTATCATATAAACAGGTCTGCCTCAGTGTATTAACTCTGCACTGAAAAGGGATCTTGTTTGTTACATTCCTTACTTGGGTGTCAAAGTGAATACAAAAAGACATCGTCTAGAGAGAATGTTCACACATTATACGGTATAGACATCTGTACGTATTTTTGTTTGGCTGAAGGTTTGTTTTAAAAGTGAACTGGACTCCTCACATTTAGTGTGCAGAATTTACAGGCACTGAACATAATGAATGTCCTCTAGGGAGACAAAGTGAGAAATAAGTACATGTACAATTGTACATGCTTGCAGATCAACAGTCTTTGTACATTGTACGCAGATTGCTTGTATGTACAACGTAATTTGCTCTCAGATTGGCCAGAATTCCCTTGGCGAGGCTGAGTGCAGTGGTTAGTGGTCCTCAGTCCTTGGGATTTCCAACTCTGCCTATTGCATCCCTATTTTCAGCTATATATTCTGGAACTTGACCTGTCAGATTATGCCAGGTCTGGCAACTCCTAAATGAAGCAAGATCTCATTTATGTAAATTTAGGCAAATCATCTTTGAATAGAGTATTTTATTTCAGTGTCTAATTCATTGTCATTGTATTTTGTCAGATGCGTTCCCTGTATTCCACTTTCCAGCTATAAAGCAACCACAGTGCAGCCCTGAAGTATGGGAACAAGCATATTCTTACCTTGGGGTGGCCTCTGTGAGTTCCCCTCCACTGCAGGATTGCAGTTAGCGTGACTGCATCAGCTCTGGAAAGTTGAATAGAATTGGGCCTTTGGAAAATAAAATATCTGAAACTCTGACAGATAACCTAGAAATACCTAGTGGCTACTCATTCCTTCACTCTCTCTGGTTGGATGTAATAAAGGGAATTTAACTCCAATGGATACAGGAATTTGTGCATTTATCATGAACATCTATTGCTGTAAGAGTCTGTAGAAATTTTGTTGCTACCATATTCAATTTCCCTTTAGCCTTCTTCATATTGCATGGTTGTAATTCTCTGCCTGAGTTTACCCTGCCCCTTTCCCCAAAGCACATTAGACTTGTTTGAATTAATGTAATTAGTATGTGCGTTATTAGATCACTTAAGCACAAAGAACTTTCTAGTAACTGTCAAGTAACCCCATTAACAAATGATCCTGTTAGTTTTCTGGCACTGCAGACATTCCATTCTGATTTTCTAGTTTGAGCTATATTGTATAAAGTGTACTATAGGGATGCCTCTTTTCCTCTTGAAATCAATGATATGTCCAGAACTAAAAGCAAGAAGGGTCCTAGGGCCAAATATAGGTGTTCTGGAAAACAAGGAATACTGGAGTGGAATGCATTGACCTGGATAAACAGTTCTTCCTTGCTCAATAGGACAATTGGAACCTGAGCAGGAAAAGCCACTCCTGTGGTCACTGAAGGAAATGTTTCTTAGCTCTTTGAGCACTAATTTGCCCTGTAAGCAAGTATTTATTGTTGGTATGTTGCTGTTGGAAGTATTTTACGTGGTCATTCAGTATTTACTAGCAATTGTTTTGCCCGCTGTGATACATGAGAGGTTTTCCACTATGAAAGGTCCTCTCGCACAGCTGGCAGTAAGATGAGCCCATGGACGCAACAAAGCCCAAGTACTGTATATGTAGCTGCATTTGCTCCTCTTCGTCCCCTATTATCCTGGCAAACACTCCTTCCTGCTCTTGTCATACTGTCTAAATTTAGATTGTAAATTCCTTGGGATAGGGATTTCCCTTTTGCTTATTTTACTCTGTAAATTGTCATGGGTATCAATGGCACTACAAAGATGATGATAATCAGTTGGTGCTGGCCATGTCTGGTGTTAATCCCAGTTTGGGACTGGTCCTGTACCACTGACAGCCATCTTTCTTCCTGTGTTTCTGGTAGTGTTATAATTAAACTTCTAGAAGTGGCCATGTATGTGAACCCTAATTTATCCTTTTCAGTTGTGTCCTCTCTGAGGTGCTCAAGAAAATGGGGAGCCTTCTAAAGTGACTCACAGCAGGATTGAGCTATTTATGTGTAAGGGGTTTTACGACAGTAGAACAGGCTCCTGAAAGAAATGCGCCATCAGTGGCTGTTTTGTGAGCATGGCCACTAGAAACAGGAGCACCACTACCCTACCAACAGGCCTCACCAGACAAAGTACGGCAGCAGTGGAGGCAGGGGAAGGAATGGGGACAGGGTAACAGCAAGAGGGGTTCAATCTGATGGCAATAGCCTGTGTTGGATCCTATCCTTTTTTTCCCCTCCTCAACCCTCTTCTTTCTTCTCCTCTGACTTATGCCAGTTAAAGAGCTTTCCAGGTCTGAAGAGATCCATTGAGAAGCAAGAAGCTTACAGAGCTGTAATGAGAAATAAATTCCTTTTCCAAACCTCTCAATCCCCCCTCCCACTGGATATAGCACACACCTTTTGGGTGTGGCTGCATGGGGGGGGGAAGGATAGGATTGGGTTTAGCATTCTAAGGGAGAGGCAGAGGGTTACTTTAGGAAACAGAATTATGAACTAGTTGGCGGTCGGCCTGACCCAGTAAGACTTTTCTTATGTTACAGATAAGGGAACGGAAGGGCAGCTAATCTAATGACACTGTTCAAGCTTTGACACGGTGTGTTGAACTCACGACTTGGTTCAAGTTAACAAACAACCAAAACAGTCAGCCTTCCTCTGTGGAAAGGTTTATGGACTAGAGACGGTAAAAAAAGAACCTTCCTTCTCTGAATTGTTTGGTCCTGGATGAGCTTTGTTTCTGATTTTAGATGTCTAATGGCAGGGTACTTTTTTTCTTAATTGTTGCAGGGATCTAATTAATGATCTGTAACCCCAAATAATGTAAACCTTGGGTTATTGTCAATTGGAGTAAGTATAATATCTTTAGCTGAAATTCTGATCTTAATTTGTTTAGATGTTCTCACATGAGACAAAAACGGAGATTCTTCAACAAGCAGAAATAGTGTTGTTGTTCAGTCTCTAAGTTGTGTCCGACTCTTCGCAGCCCCATGGACCACAGCACGCCAGGCCTCCCTGTCCTCCACTAGCTTCCGGAGTATGCCCAATTTAATGTTCATTGCTTGGGTGACACTATTTAACCATCTCATCCTCTGCTGCCCCCTTCTCCTTTTGCCTTCGATCTTTTCCAGCATGAGGGTGTTTTCTAAAGAGTCCTCTCTTCTCATGAGGTGGCCAAAGTATTTGAGCTTCAGCTTCAGGATTTGTCCTTCCAGGGAGCAATCATACTTGTTTTCCGGGAGGATTGACCAATTGGATCTCCTTGCAGTCCAGGGGACTCTCAAGAGTCTTCTCCAACACCGTAATTCAAAAGCATCTATTCTTCGGCGCTCCACCTTCCTTATGGTTCAATTCTCACAGCCATACATGACTACTGGGAACACCATAGCTTTAACTATGCGAACCTTTGTTGGCAGGGTGATGTCTCGACTTTTTATTAAGTTGTTTAGGTTCGCCATAGCTTTCCTCCCAAGAAGCAAACGTCTTTTAATTTCATGGCTGCAGTCACCATCTGCGGTGATCCTGGAGCCCAGGAAAATAAACTCTGACACTGCTTCCATTTCTTCCCCTCATATTTGCCAGGAAGTGATGGGAGTGGTTGCCATGATCTTAGTTTTTTTTAATGTTGAGCTTCAAGCCAATTTTGGCACTTTCCTCTTTCACCCTCATCAGAAGGTTCTTGAGGTCTTCCTCACTTTCTGCCATTAGAGTGGTATCGTCTGCATATCTGAGGTTGTTGATATTTCTCCCAGCAATCTTGATTCCAGCGTAGCGTAGTCAATTAAGCAGAAGTAGGTGTTTTTCTGGAACTCTCTTGCTTTCTCCATGATCCAGAGAATGTTGGCAATTTGATCTCTAATTCCTCTTCGAAAACCAGCTTGCACTTCTGGTAGGTCTCAATTCACATACTGCTGAAGCCTAGCTTGTAGGATTTTGAGCATCACCTTGCTAGCATGTGAAATGAGTGCAATGGTGCAGTAGTTTGAACAATCTTTGGCATTGCCCTTCTTTAGGATTGGAATGTAAACTGATCTTTTCCAGTCTTGTGGCCACTGCCGTGTTTTCCAAATTTGCTGGCATCTGGAGTGCAGCACTTTGACAGCATCATTTAAGATTTTGAGTAACTCAGCTGGAATACTGTCACCTCCACTAGCTTTGCTGTTAGTGATGCTTTCTAAAGCCCACTTGACTTCACACTCCAGGATGTCGGGTTCGAGTTCAGTGACCGCACCATTGTGGTTATCGGGAACATTTAGATCGGCCTTATATAGTTCTTTTGTGTATTCTTGCCACCTCTTCTTAATCTCATCTGCTTCCGTTAGGTCCTTGCTGTTCTGTTAGGTGCTTGCAGAGATAGTAATAGGTGCCTAATCCTGATTGCTCATTCTTTGTCATGTAGTTGCTGATGAGTTTATTCCTACTTCTGTTGCAACTGGTAAAGTTCTAGAAGCAGCAGATGTTTAAAAGTCTGAAATTGAGATTGAGTCCTTCAAAAATCTTTGACATAAATCAAAGATTTATAAGTCATATCTATATCATCTGGCTTTTGGATGATTGTTGGCTGTCTACCCTCTGTCCTTTCAGTATTTTGTCATAGTTTGTCTATTGGTCTGTTGTTTCCACCACGCCCAGTTTCCACCACGCCCAGTGATACGGAGAATTGGGTCTAACTTCATTCTTGTACTCTCTGTGTTCTCGTTAATGTTGCTTTGTTAATGTGTTTTACTCATTGTGGTTACATTGTATTTTGTTGTTCTCTGTAAGCCGCCTTAGGCATTTGCTTCAGCATGGGAAAGACGGGGTATAAATTCTTCAAATAAGTACATAAATAAATAAATAAATAAATAAAATCAACAATCTATTACCAAGGTGGTCTGCATGTGTGAGAGATTCTAAATGATGTGTTGATTATATTGTAAAGCTAATGCCTTGCTGGTGTAGGAGTGTGCGAATTTTAATATTCCATGGAACTCTTCCCTGAGCAGAATGAAAAGAGAGCTCATTTTATCCCTGAACCTGATGCTGCTAAACCTGAGACACAGATTGAAACAATGATAATGGAATAGCATTGGTGGTTTCAAGCTTCCCTCTTTTGCTTCTAATATAAAGAGTTGTAGAGAAGAAATGGACTATTCTCCCAGGTGATGGTAACTGTTCTGTAATTGCAGGAATTAGCCCCACGGGTGGTAATTTTAAACTCTGGTTGTATAAATGCAAATTGCTAGTGATCTTCACCTACGACTGGTGGAATTTTGGTCCTGGAACCCATCTCCCTTGTATCATAGTACAGTACCTATTCCCAATATTGCTAATTACTGCTGTATCTCGGCTGTGTAAAAAAAGTTCCTTTTCGGGCTGATGATATTTGGTATGCGAGTATCATTCCAACTGCTTCTAGGGGTGATTATGTGAAAATGAAGATACATAAGGCTCTGGGGACCCATTTGCAAACATGACGTATAATTCAGAGTTGTGGAGAGACTGAAATGCTTTTACAATCCTTCTATTGCTCTTATTTGTTGTGCTGGGCTGCTACTCACTAGGGATTAATCTAGCATGGATCATGGACCCCATAGGACAGAACAAGCACTAAAGCAAACCTGCTAGCCGAAGAAAGGCAAGCTTCACTACCAAACATCTGTCAAACAAGAAGATGGTGGATACTGGCTAATTGGCATTCAAAGCTCAGAGATTAATTACCATGTGTTTGCCTTTTATGAGGCAAAGAGGAAAGGCAGTAGTGCAGATTTGGAAAGGGCATCTCTAGGTTTTTGTCATCCTGAGAACTCATGAATGAGCCCTTCTTGGAGCTGAAGAGTGGCTGCTGGCACAGCATTCCATTCCATTCACTTCCAGAGGGTGAATTAGGGGGAAGGAGTTGCTTAGTGGCAGTATAGCAATCCAACAGCATGAAAGAAAGGAGCTCTCAATCAGACAACATTAGCTAATACAGTTGGGTCACTTGTTTTCAAGCAGTTACAGCCTACCTTTCTTACAAAATATTCAGGGTAGCAAACAATAACATAAAGAAAAAATGCTACTGACTATAAAAAGGATCATAAATAGATTTAAAAAATAATGGTAAACTCACTAAGAGTGCAATTCTAACCTGACATTAGGCCAGCAATTTTGGCTGGCACACAGTAAAGTGTGTTTGAACCACGCTTGGGGTCAGGGAAGATGGTGCACGTCTGTATGCTGGCCTCTCTGACTCTGAAAGTGGTCCAAGCATACTTTACTGTGTCCTTTGTGCCAGACAGACTTTGCTGGCCCACTGCCGGCCTAACTCCAGTTTAGGATTGTGCCCTAAAAAAATCCATAAACATTATTTAAAAAAACAGCAACAAGCAGATCCCAGCTTCAGAGCACCCAAAACTGCCTGTTAAAAGGGTAAATCTTGGCTACCTTCTGAAAACTGAGCTTGTTGCATGTTAACAATGGGAGATTGCACTGTCCTATTCAGTGATAGCTCTTCAATTAAGTAAATGGGCAGCCCGATCCAAGGCTGCCCTACTGCTGGTGCTGTGACTGCCATAAGGCGTGTTTGTGCCATCTAGAGAGCAAGCAGCACTGGTGGGGTGCTCCATCAGTGGAGAACAGGTGAGCTCTGAGTGGCATGGGGAGGGTGGTGGGAGGGCATGGGGGAGATGTTCCTGGGTGATGGGAGGGCAGCACAGGGGTGACAAGCCGGGATGCAGGTAGGACTGGGGAGTCTTCCTCTGCTGAATCCTATCCTCAACACAGAGATGCCCGACAAGAGCTTCTCGTGTTTGCACCAGCAACTAACTGGCACAGACCTGAGAAGCCCCCATTGAGTAGGCTAGGGCTTTCATCAGGGTATGAATGTCCCTTTAAGGGGACCTCCAGCCTGCTCGGATCCAGCACATGATCCAGTGGTAACTGTTGGATGCTGCTGCTCCTGTGCTAGATAGGATTAGGCTGCAGTCCTGTCCACATTTACCTGAGAGAAAGCCCCATTGACTCTAATGGGTTCAGAGACCAGCACAGCATCATGCTGTACTTGTAAGAGACATTTGTCAATTCATTGATTCTAGATATCTCTCTGTATTTCATACCTGCTCTGGAACCATCGGAATGCACCTGCTATAGCTGTTCAAACAGAGCTGATTATGGAAAAGATGCTGATGGTTCATTGCTTGATTGCCTGCCTAGTGCCCAGATATACTGAAAATGAATTTATTTTTTAATGCTGTCTGAAGTATTAGCTGAAACCGGCCTTTTTCTGGCTTTTAGCGGGATTGTTCTTTGTTGAAATGATAATACAAGCAACAGAAGAAGAGAAAGAACAGCCTAGTGTACCAGTAATGCCTTACTGCTTAGACCCGGACACTACAGCAGGGTCGCCTAAAAGAGATTGGCAACCCAGTCCTACCCAAAACCAATGCAGCTGTGCCAATGGAAATTTCTCCTCCGGGTAAGTGAACGTTTGCAGGCTGTTTAGCAGGTGTAAATCCGAGGCATGTAACTGCAGCAGGAAGGGAGACAGACAAGATTAGGATATTGGTACACACTTGTGCCACCAATACCTCCCCCAGTCCACCTCCTTGCCTCATTCTTCCCCCACTGCTGTCAGTGATGGTGATGGGCCTCCAGCACTGCCACCAGGGGTAGTAGTGCATTTAAACTTGGTGTATGCACTGCCAAAAACCGTTTTACAACAGCAGAACTGTGTTCCGCTATCATAAAGCCCTCTGTGCATGGGCCCAAATATTCCCTTAGTCCCTAGAGCAGTGATTTTTCAACCTTTTTCATTTCATGGCACACTGGCAATGGTCAAGGCACACCATCAGTTTTTTGACAATTGACAAGGTACTCTGAGCTGCCAATGGTGGTACTCTGAGCTGCCAATGGGCTCACATACCCAAATGGCCCTACTATTAAATGACCCAAATTCTCGTGGCACACCAATGTTCTGCGGCACAGTGGTTGAAAATGGTTGCTCTAGAGGAAGGACTTGAACATGTGAGGAAAGGAACCTTTGGATCCAACTGATTAAATGAGCCAGTTAGGATTCCGGACACCAAATTCAAGCTTGGATGCATCTATATCTTCTGTACTGGTATGAGCAAAATTTGCTATGAGCGCATGCTGGATCTTTTGCAGAACTTTTCCCACCTCTTGTGTTTCAGTAGCTCTATCCTCACAGTACCTGCTACTCTGCTATCCTGGTGATCCCTCTGGACTGGGTGTCACCTTGGGTGCCTTTTTTATATTTTGTGAAATAACCTACGGCTAGAGGTTAGCTGATTTGCTTATTCCATGCTTCTTGAAGGCCCCAGAGGAGCCTCAGATGACCACATTCAGCATAAGAAACAATTTCTAAAAGTCATTTCTGATGCGGTTAGCCAAGCTCGACTGCCAACACTGAAAATTTTTGTCCTAGACAGGGTTTCTGCAGCCCTCTTTCAAGTGAAACTGCAGTTGGTTTTGAACACGTTCTGTATCTTGTTACTAATGAGGAATGAATGAGACCTTTCAAACCAGTGGAATGTTGCCGTGGATTCACCATAGTCCCACAAAATAATGAACTGGAACACTATGACAAACCCTCCTTCCCAGTAAGGCTTCCTGTGTTTGATACTCTTTTAATGCTGCCTGATTGTGTTAAACACAGGCAATGCTATCCTGGCTTTCATGGTTCTCACTGCCCACAAATTGCTGTTGCTTGTCTATTTTTACAGTTCAGTGTGCAAGTGCCTACCCAAGTGGTCCAGCACAGACAGTTACTGTTCTTAGGCTGCAATTCTTAGGGAAATTGTAAGAAAAACCCCATTGGAGACTGCGAGACTTGCTTCCAAGTAAACAGGCATAGGGCTGCACTGTAAGACCTAGTTTTAATCTAAAAGTTGGCCCAATATATTTAAATTATATTGCTGACATTTAAAATGCATAATTTGGCTTAACCATGAGGCCAATATATTAGCTGAATTGCTGGATCGTCTTTTCAATCTGTTCACATGCTGTGGGTGTGTGGGTGTGGTGACTAGGACACAGTCTCTCTCTGAAATAGCTAAAAATACGTATTTTTTAAGCTTTTGGCATACCTGTTTTTCTTCCCCTGTTTAGTCCCTCTCTTGCGGAGACAACTTTTCCATTCTGCCAGATGTTGTGTGAGCTGAACATTTGCATACTGATGTAGCTTTTATAGGATCAATTTCTTTGTCTTTGTCTACTTTTAACAGGTGCATCAATCCATTTTTGTTTTCATTTATGAATAAATCCTTCATAAATTAACAAGTTGCTTTGGCTGTCTTTGCTCAACTGGTTTTGAATTTTACTTACCATTTTAAGTGGGGGGTGGGCAAATGTTTTTGGGTATAGTGAAACTCCTTTTTTCATTAGGTACAAAAAAGGATCAGGAAGTTGTATGTGTATTTTCTTCCACACATAAGAGGAATATTAATAGTGAGAATACATATGAGGTAAGATTACTTACAGGGTTGTGTGTAGTATGTTGTTCTGTCCTGATTTAGCTACTCTTTGTGGGCATTGGGGTGTACTTGGAGAGTTTCTTGTGGAAGCCCTATGCATACAAAGGGAATCTTTCCATTGGGAGAACTGAGTATTCCTGCAGATCTGCTTCTTGACGGGTGGAAACTGCCTGCCTATCTACCCCCTCAATGGACTGTTTGTCAAATTGCTGCAATGCAGCCATCTCTTGAATGCAGAGGGAGTTACGAGGAGAAACTCAATTCTATGTATTGCTAATTCTCTAACTTCTGAGGACAATTGGTTCCATTCCACTGCCTTTACCCATTGATTTGCTCTGGGGAGCTGAGGTGACAGGTAGCCCAATCCTGACCTGTCTGGCTCCCGTAGGAGCAGTGGTAGAAAAATGGCTATTGCTGCATCCTGCGGAATCTGCAGCAGCTGCTGGGTGTTCTCAGGGGTAGGAGGCATTCGTCCCCTTCTCCTGGGAAAAGACCCACCCCCTGTGATGGGACTCTGTTGGCTAGTTTCCTAGCGGAGAATGGCACACCACTGTGTTAGGCTGCCAGGCCCGAGGCAGGGCGTTAGATCTGGCAGGGTCTCACTCCCATGCAGGCTCAGTTCTCCCCTTCCCCTGCCCAGTTCTGCCCCCCCCCATGTTCCAAAAATACTGGTCACCAGTGCTACTGGAGCGTGAGCGGCCCTTGTGGTGCTAAGGCTGGGCACTCACTAGCGCTAGCCCAGTGCCAGCACTCCCTCCTCTTTGGGTGTCATGAATTTGCTTTATGGCATGTTCTCAACATTTTTAGCTGGCAGTACACATGTACTGTTGGTGATAAGGCCCTTTGGATTGGGCCCTTAAACTTCTCAGGCTGTCTGGGAGCTGCTTCACAGTGTGCCTAAAGAATAAATAATTTTGGCTCTGTTTGGATTCTGTCTGGATTTTCCTTCTTTCCTATTTCCCCCGCCCCCGGGTGTAGCAACAATTGCTAATTCAACAGATTGCCAACTCTGATTCCGTGTTGAAGCCGTGAGCTTGTCCCACATGATAAGATTTTGCAATCTCAACTACAGAACATGAGCTCTTGATTTCTTGGCACTCTGTAATCTCCTGGTTACACATCCCTTTTCTTATAAACATTACACAAGAGTAAGAAGTTGAAGTTACCTTTGTACATAGAGCTTTCCTTAAATTTCCACAGTCCTGAAAGTCTGTCTTCTGCTTCTAGAGCAGTAATTTTCAACCTTTTTTTTTTTTTTTTATTATCTCACAACATGCTGGCAAGGCACTAAAATGGTCAAGGCACATCATCAGCTTTTTGACAATTGACAAGGCATGCTGGGCTGGCAGTGGGGGGCTCACATTCCCCAATGGCTCTACTAATAAATGACTCCCAAATTCCTGCTGCGCACCTGGGGACCATTTGCAGCACACCAATGAGCCGCGGCACAGGGGTTAAAATGGCTGTTCAAGAGGGCCACATTTTAAGACAGAGTCTCAGTTTTGCTTTAATTGTCAAACAGATACATATCAAATTTTTTTCCAAACGTGTGCTTCTCCTCTCTGATGGATAGTGTTAGAGGAAATGGATGCAAGACACCCAAAGCCAATAGCGGAATGTGAACACAAGGCTCCCTGAATTGTTCTGTACCATATACCACTTGTATAGAATCTAAATAATTTCTAATGGGAAGGAGTTGAAACATAAAGGCAACAAAGTTTAATATTTGTTGCAAGGAAAAAAAGCATGCCTATCTTCTTGCTGTGTAACATATGAAATAAATAAAATCAACTCCTTGACGTCTCAACCCCTTCTCCTTCTGACAAATACTTATTTAGTTTTATTTATTTATTTGAAGAATTAAGGTTAAGAATCAAAATGCAAACAAACTATTAGGGTTTAAAAAAAATGCAAATTCCATTATGCGGCCAGGAAGGAAAGTACTTCTACAATTAGAGGTGCAGCGTGTGTATTTTTAGACGTGGCAAGATTTTCACTTGCAGGTAGATGTCAAAGTATTTTGACATTGCTCATAATGAATTGTTCAGACTATTTCTGTCCTTCTGAGGTAGGAAGCCGCTGTGTATTTTTTTCTTCTTTAAAAACCTTTACATCATTTGAGTATCTTCTAGGCTCCAGTGGAGATATTTTTCTTGTCTTGTATTTTTCTGGTCACCAACAGTCTTGGGTTCCTTTCAAGGACAATAATTTAAAGAAGATTTTGTGACCATTTTATTTGTTTGGGCAGCAAAAAAAAAGTCTTTGGCTAATTGGGCAGCCTGATCGGCAATTTAGAATGGAAGAGAGGAGCTTTTTTAAAATGAGAATTGTCACGTGGGTTTTTATGTTACATCAAATGTTTCAGGAACCACAATGAATACATGATAGTTCATGAAGGCTGTGAAGGCAGTGGTTGCTAGGCAATCTGACAAACAGACTTGTATGACTAGTCGACTCCCACTAGCTATAAAGAAGACCAGCAGGTAGAAGATAAGGATCTGAGAAAATGGATATGTCACCAGAATAGGGCTAAAGATTTTTCAGTAAATCTTTAAATACAATGTTTGGGTGTGCTTGTTGTTTAATTTATTAAAGTATCCCCCTCCTTGAAAATGTGCATTTGTGCCCAGCCATACACCCAGCAGCTGGTCCAAGAGCAGTCACTCTTGAGCGCAGTCCTAACCTGGAGTTTGGCTGGCACAGTTGGGCCAGCAAAGTTACCTGGCACAAGGGGCCAAAAAATATGCTTGGACCACTCTTGGAGTCAGATAGGCTAGCACACAGATGTGCACCATCCTTCCTGAATCCAAGAATGGTCCGAACATACTTTACAGTATGTTACAGTGTCCCTTGTGCAGGCCAAACTTTGCTGGCCTAACTGGGCCAGCCTAACTCCAGGTTAGGATTGTGCTCATATCCTTCTTTCCTTTCAGATTGCATTACAGTGGTTCCCAAACCCACCAGTGGGTTGTGACCCAATTTTTGGTGCGTCGCTAAACTGATGTGGCATATTAGGTCATCTGCATCAAGGGTTAAACAATCTGTTACTGGGGGGTGGGGAATGCACCCTGCTGCCCAATTACCATTATAGCCACACCCCTTGACATTTATAAATCAGGCAGAAGCTTTTAGGTCCCAACAAATGTCTGAGGCTGCTAGAATGGTCCCAAACCAATGAATGTGGAGCTCAATAAATGCTCCAGAAGGCATTCCCTTTCCCTCATATTAAAAAGGATAAAAACAGACTCTTGAGTGGCTGGTAAAGTGAAGCACTTCTTAAGGCTTGTAAAGCTAGGTGGGTCCTGATAGATAATCATTTTAAAAAGTGGGTCCTAGTGCTAAAATGTTTGGGAACTATCGCATTGGAGTATTAACTGAAAGAAGCAGTTGAGGAAAACTATGGTGTTGTAGATCATTATGCAATGGGTTCATGTAGAAAAGTGAGACCATAAAACCAAGCTGTTTTTTCAAACCACAAACCTGTTGCACAGTCTAAATGAAAGTGCCTGAGGGTGGAACATAAAGTCAAGAAGCATAAGGACTGCAGGGCTCTCTAGCATGGACACGTGAGAGGGGCAGGGTGATTCCACACGTGCATATACTCTAATTTTTTTTGATAGCTCATTCCTTGATTAGTTGGAACTTGATGATTCACTACTATATGGATAAACTCAATTGGTATAGCTGTAAAACAATCTTTAACTGGAACACTTTATCACTGGAATAAGTTAAAAATTATTAATGTTCCCTGCAATTTGATGGTAGTTAGCCAATAACTTTTAACTGTGCATTTAGCAACTGAGGTTTGTCTTCTTTTTCTTCCTTTCCAGAATGTGCTTCTTGACTGCTGCCACAGTGTCACAAGGCTTCTCTAGGACAGAAAGACTTAAGCAAAATCCTTCCATCATAACTGCTGGGTAGATAGAGTCTGCTTCTTGGTTATTATGCTGTAATTATTATCCTAAGATGCAATCCCATTTTATTTGAGGTTTCAGCTTGAATCAATTCACTCTTCCTTCAGCAGTGTTATTTCCTTTATGGGAGGAAGGTTAGGTCTCAAGTTTGTAGCCCTGTTTTGTAGAGATTGGAGATTCCCTTGTTGCTGCTAATTCCCTTGTTTCAAGTGCTTATTTTGAGATCACTGCTTTTCCTTTATGATTACTGCGTTGCGGGGTAACAAAATGCTACTTGTGAGTCCGCAGACAAGATGTGTGGCTGGAGTTACAATTAGATCCACAGGTAACCAACTTAATGTGAGGAAGAGGGAGATTGATATTGTAGAGGAGAGACCTTGGTGACATTGAGTGTTTTTTAAAATTTAAAGATACTCACTGTTTGCTCACAGAGCAGTTGCAGTGATGTTTCCAAATGTGTGCTCTGCTGTAAAAAAAATGACTGTGATTCTTTGATAAAGCACTTTCCTTTGTGCAATAAGCTGGAGCAAAGCTTAATTGGCAACCTGGGTGGGACATCAAGATATCCTTGTCACAGAAAAGTCCCTGATACATTCCCCCTGTATTTCTGTATTCCTGGGTACTGGAGAGTTTGGAGATGGGAAAGCTGTGTGTTGGATGTACACCTATAGTTGAAAGGTATTAAAATAGGTGCCCAACAATAAGAATACAAGGAATCGTATGAGATTATGGGAGAGACACAGTAGATTCTCAAATCTCCTGAGTTTCATGTTTTCCTTCTGAAACATTGAAATGAAAACATTAGGAGACAAGAAATGGCATATAAGGACCTTGCTGGGGTACTGTTGTGGCACCTGCGATTGCATCCAGGTATGATGCTGTTCCAGTGCCTGGATTTTCAGGCTGAGAAACAAGAGGCTAAATGCGAACCGTGTTACAGAGGGTGTTACATGTATTAATAATTTTATGAGTATTTATGTATCACTTTTCAACAAAAAGTAGTTCACAAAGCAATTTACACAGCAAAATAAATTGGTAGGGTTCCTTGTCTCCAAGACACTCACTGTCTAAAAAAATAGAGAAGAAACACCAGCAGCAACCACTGGAAAAGACAAAATGCTGGGGTGAAGAAGGAAAGTTGCTCTCCACCTGCTAAATATAAGAGGACGCCACTTTATCCAATTAGCAGGGCAAGGGTAGGAGATAGTACCCTCAGTCTTCTTTATATGCAAACTCACTATCTGCTGATTCACTTATCTGCCACGGGCAGGATTGCTATTTACCTCATTATCTGCTCCTCTGTCTTTGTTATACATGATCCAAAGACCTTCCAAAGGCTGCCGGGACCTTCAGAATGGCACCTGCAACCAACACTGACCCCTTTGAAGGGCTAGCAGAAACATCCAGTGTCCATACTTAAGGGGTCCATGCTGGTCACAGGTGCCATTCTGAAGATCCCTGCGGCCTCTTGAAAGTCTCTGCAGCATTCAGATAATTTTTGGCATTCCCTGCTGCGCTCTGCTGGCTTCCTGCGGGTTTCTGCTGGATAGTTCTGATGGCAGATAAGATACCCCTTGAACCTAACCCCTATTATCTGTGAATTGACCATCTGTAAGGATTTCCATGAACCTAACCATAGCAGATAATGAGGACTGACTGTATTTAGTAGCACATTGTTGAATGGTTGAAAGAAGAATTCTTATCAAGAATTTGGAATGGGTCTGGACCGTAAGCTTTAAATAGATACAGTGTTGCAGTAGGACAAAATACCATGGAAGCAGTGTACAGCTGGTGTATACTAGAATTTTAAAAAGTGCGTTCTACCACTGGAGCCAAAGCAATGGCTGGAAAATTAAATGGAATTATGGCCTGTAAATGGAATGCTTATAAAAAATGTACCTCTAAACACAGATGGAGAAGCCATTGCTAGGACACTTCCTGCACACCCATAATGAAGAATGTATGCTTAAATTACAGTTTGTGTATATGTTTGTGCACTAACTATTAACACAAAATGGAATCTTGACAAGGAGAAGTTTTGCAATGGGACATGCTCTGTCGTTGTACATCAGTGATAGGCGAGACCACATTGCTGAATGTTTACCGGCAGAAAAAGGCTAGTCGAAATCATAATTTGAATCTGGATGCCCTGCTCAGGGAAGGCATGACTGGATTATGAATGAATTTTGACTAGTGCCAGGAAATCCCCACTCAAGATCGATTGTGGACTTGGCATAGCTAAATATCACAAATTGCTGTGCTGATTCTTTGACTTTCTTTATAAAAAAGCAAATTAAACTAAGAGCACAATCCTAAACTATAGTTAGGCCAACATAGTTAGGCCAGCCAAGTTTGACTAGCACACCGTAAAGCGTGTTTGGATCACTCTCAGAATCGAGGAGGATGGCACAAGTCTGTGTGCTGGCCTCTCTTGACTCTCTTTGTCCCTTGTGCCAGCCAAAGTTTGCTGGCCTAACTATGTCGGCCTAACCAGTTTAGGATTGTGCTCTAAATGATCTCCTCTTCTGTCCTGGCTATGATTGAATCATCTTTGGAAGTGTGCTTGCACGCTCTCTCTCTCTGTCTCTGTCTCTCTCTCTCTCTCTCTCTCTCTCTCTCTCTCTCTCTCTGTAATACTTCCTGTCTTGAACATACATAATTTGTTCACGAGAAGCCATACCTTAGCCATGCTAAGAAGCATAACATTAATAACCTGGTAAATGAATAATAGAGCAGTTTATTCACCACTTGCATTTAATAAAACTCTAGGTATGAATTAATATTCTCACCATAATTCCCTTAATATTTCTAAATAGGCTATTTTGTTCTGGAAAGTGCTGATATTAAACTCTTGTCAGCTGGACTCTCGTGATATTTCCCTACCGTCACAATTTGTCTTTTGAGGTGGAGGAAAACCTCTTTATACAGTATACATCTTCATAGACCAGACCAATTTGTAACTGTGATGGTAGGCAGATTTACCGTGTAATTCTGTGCACATCTACTCGGGATGCAAGTTCCATTGTGTTCTTTAGGATTTATTTAATTCCCAAGTAAGTGTGTTTAGGATTGCAGCCTAACAGCCCAATCCTATGGGTCAGTTTGCTGGCAGAACGCAAGTAGTATCATCTGTTTGGTTCTTTGCAGCTTTTTTGCTCACTCACCTAAATGGGAACAGTCACGTTATCTTCTGAAACTGATTTTGAGTAGTCTGCATTTCTTTACAGATGCAAATGTAGCAATGCAACTAATTCTGGAAGTGCTGATAATCGAGAGATTCCGGAGGCCACTGTGACAGTCCACCGGCTTGCTTAAGGCAGCAAGTGACTGCTCCACTGCAAAGATTTGCCAGTCAACTGAAGTGAGACATTTCTGAGAGTAGATGAGAAATGCTGAATTTTACCAGATGGGAGCTCGTTGGCAGCTTCTGTTAGGAAGCTAGAGCAGAAAAACAAAACACTTAAAAAAGAAAGGACACATATGGCTCCTTTTCAAACCTGAACATAGCTTTTTTGTTCACCTTCTTCTCGATGGCCCAGTGAACTAAAACATGTACAGTACCAACTGGAATGTCCAGTGGACCAGGCAACTGGTCTGGTCAAGGCTATTCCTATTAGAGGAAGTTCATAAGGGAGTTTCTATTGCTGTTCCTTTTCTGGTTGAAACGTGATAAGAGTTTCACATGATGGGCCATGAAGGGGAGAGGTGTATTTGTACCGCTGTCAGCTGTGTAATCTGTGATCGCTGAACATTTTTGGCCAGGAACTAAAATCCTTGGGTAGGAGCTTTTATTTATAGTTACCTAGTTATTGATAACAGGTTTTCCCCTTAGATAAACAGCCTACCATGAGAATGTAGAAGATTAAAAAGATTGTAATCTAGGCTGTATGTAGACATGTTCTGGAGCAAATCACTATTTTATATTTAAAAAAATACCTTCTTCCCACATACTGCCATGTCAAACATGAATCAAAGTGGTTCTTGGAAATAAAAATTTTTATTACCTCTGTTTTATATTTACTGCTGTGCTTATGTAACCACATGGTGGCTAAAGGCAAATTTATACATAGGGGTGCATCATCTGATGGGGTCTGTTTATACTGGGTGATGTGAAAACTGCTTCTATTGAAAAGTATTGTGGTGAAGTGGATGAAGTGAAAGCTCTGTTTAGTCGGTGATTGCTTTTATAATAGCTGTTTTGCACATGCAAGTTCTCTGTTGATAGTGCAGTCGTTGAGGGCACAATCCTGTAATGACTCTTGGGCTGACGCAATGTGTTTACGTCGGCCCAATGTCACTAGCGCTGATGCAAGAGCACTGACCAGCACTGCTGCATCAGCGCTAGTGCCATTGGGCCAATGCTAGCAGTAACGTTGGGCCAAGGGCACTGGGCTGAAGTGCCACAGTGCTGCTCCTGTGCCAGCCAAACTCGGATGTAGGCGTGGCAGCCCGGGGAGGGGGTAGGGGTGCGGCTGGTAGGTCACACCCAAGCCTCTCTTCAGGCTGAATGGTTTCCTTGGCTCTACACCTGTTATACAGCAGGTGCAAATCTGAGGAACCCATAGGGGAGGCTGGAGCCTCCCCTGGGGCAAGAGCGCAAACACGCCCTTGCCCTGGGGAGGCTCTGGAGCACACCAAAGCTGTGCTGGATCAGAGCAGGTCCACTGGCCTCACAATTCCAGCGCAGTTTAGGATTGTGTTCTAAGTATCATTTTGCACGTGTGTGTATATTCCCTCGCTCTTATCTAACAGAATTACAACAAAAATGAATAGTAAGTTTCTTTTGGTCATAGTGTTCAGAATTATGATTGGTCTTCTGTCCTCTCTCCCTCTCTTTCCCCCTTAAATGTGGTAATAAATGTTTAATGAAAAAAATACCTATATCCAGTGATGTCATGCAGGGGGAACTCAGTTCCACTAGTTAAAATTAGGGCTGACTCCGCCCACTTCACTCTCCCTCCCCCCCTCCCAATTCCTCTGCAAAGAGCTTTTCTTCTTGGTTGGCTGGCACTTTAACAGGGTTAAAGGGAGCAATTCCGGATTCCTAGGGGGGCGAAGGCAGTGATGTCATTCAGGGGGAACGGACCAGAACGGGCGTTCCGGATCCTAACGGGCTCCGTAGCTGGTTCCGGGTTCCCGACAAGTGCCAATCAAAAATGAGTTCCTGTTCCTAAATCATTTGAATGACACCACTGCCTATATCCATAGTATTGAAAGATAACACAAAGGTCACATGTTGAGCAGAGCTTGGTGTATAAAACTCCACCCTAAGGTGATTTACTCTTTATCATTCCAATGTTGATATAAATGGGAATTGTCAAATTCTTGTATCATGATGGCCACTCATGGGTTGTCTGGTGACACAGCAGGATTTAGTGCTGGTTATCTCTTCAGTAATCTTGGAGAGATCAGAAACAGACAGTTAAAGCCTTTGCTGTGATAGAATAGCTCTTAGGGGACCGTAGCCAAAATTAACAGAGCCCATCTATACCTACATGTGGTACCTGCAACATTTAGACATTAAGGTCTTGTTCTTCAGAGACACTGAACCTGTGCTTTTCATTTGACTTCCTGTAGTACTGTGAGCCTTCTGAAGAAGACAAAATTGCTCAGTCATTTTGGGAGATTTCCATCCTTACATGTTTTTGCAGCATTCATGTGTGCCTGGCTTCCAGTTACTGCTTTGCAGTGTCTCTGCAGTTTCTTTTGGGAGGTGGGAGGCAATCTGCAGAAGTGCTATCCTTACCCTTCTCTTTCCCCCGCCCTTTGTACAGAATTTTCTGCAGAAAGTTCTGCTTCTCTTTTGAAATGTGCACAGTCTTTTTCATGTGCTGCTGCTTGAGAACAGCAGTGGGGCTTATTTGGCAGACACCTCTGTGCAATGTGGTAAGTGGGTGGGTGCAACTTCACAGCCTTTCAAGCTTGCTGGTTTGCTTCAGTGAACGACTGGCTAAAAGAAGCTTGGGTACATTTTTCTCTTGAAAAATTAAGAGTGTGAGGATCTTCTGCTATGAATGAAGTGTTCTCTCAATTCCGGAAATATGCCAATTATCTAGATAAGTTGTTTCCATGTGACTCAGAGTTGTTGGTGCAAATGAGAAGAACTCTCTTGTGGCTTATACAGATGGCAAAGTAACATATAATAGGAGAGAAGAGTGATTTGTAATGTGTTTAGAGTGCTAAAACAAGGGCTGTGCAGATGCTTAGGTGTTGATTTAACTGGAACGTTAAATCAGCTTGCTTCTGTGATCAGTTTGTAGCAAATGTTAAGCAATGTGTCTTCTGTCTTTTATGTTGCATAGTTGTGTAGGATCTCCTTTCAGGTCCCACTTTTGTATGCGCTTGGTTAGTATAGGCTGAATGTCTCTTATTTGGACAACTTGGGATGGGAAGATTTCTGGATTTTGGAATAATTGTGTAAATATAATGAGAAATGCTTGCTCTTTTCACTGTGGCCCATTTTGGTGTCAGCTGGCCTCTTTGACATTTTCCCACAATGGCGCACACTACAGAGCAGAGAATAGAACTTACAGCCTATGCAGGCATGCCCCAGTATCCTCTGGGGTTCCGTTCCAGACGTTTTCCCACAATGTCTGTATATGCACACCTCCCAGAGAAGAGAACTTACAACCTGTACGTGGGAATAAGCCCAAAACCTTCTTTCTACAGAAAGCTTACAAAACGTATTGAACAAAGATGTCGTGATTTCAGAACAGTCTGGATTTCGGATGCCGGGATAAGGGATCATCTACCTGTGTTATCCAATCAGAAGGGTGTGCAGAGCGGTAGGAAGAGAGGATGGTGAGGCTTTGTCTTCAAACAGATCAAGGACTAATAAAATGCTGCTAAGCATGTGTGTTTCTCCCTCTTCTAATGGAATAAACGCATGCAATCCCACAGGACTAGAAAGGAAATACAGGGAAGGGTTTTCTTAAAACATGTGACTTCAGACTGGCAAGTTTGAGCCTTAGTATCTTTTGTAAGATTAGCATTCTGCACATTTTAAGATTGAATATTCATAACGTTCTTACATTTGGATGTCTTTGACTACGTTAATACCAGTTACTGTGTCTGCTTAAAATGTTGAATAACTTACATTGCAGAATTCTCTAGTGGGTGACAGTGGATTGCAGGCACTTTGATTATGCAAAAGCGCATAACAATCATTCACACCCATTGTGAATAATGTTTGGTGTTGTTTCTGTCTTCTTCTAGAAAACCACTTGTTGGGAATAACTGACTGAAGATCGTACGTTTGAGAGGCTTTTAGAAGGACAAACGTAGTTTCCACAAGATCAAATCTGAATTAAATGGCTGATAAACAGATCAGGTAAAAGCTCTTCTTCACTTGTTTTTCAACTGTTGTCTTTAGTTCTGGTTCCTTTCTAGCTCCTTTTTAGTTTTTTACACGTCTCCTCTCCATTCTTCATGTCTACCATTCACCCCGAGTTTGTTCATTTATTTCTCGGTTCCTTTGCCTCTGCTCCTTTCTTCCTTGCTGCTGCCACTCTTGTGGTGAGGGCAGAACAGCAGGAGCTGTGCTCATTGAAACAGTCCATCCCTGACTTGTTTCATAGAACAGAAACCCTTCCGTTTTGATTTGAAGAGTCTCATGTTTGAAAACACGCCTACAGAAAGTGTCACACCATTTGGTATTTCGTGAGTTAACAGTTGACTGGGGGAGAATGTACTTGAAGCTGTTAGGAACTGTAATGACCTATTTACTTTTCTACTACTACTGAGCCTTGGGAAATGGCATCACTCTGGGCCCTTATTTGTGCACGCTACTCTTTGGCTCATTCCCCCTGCTACCCCGTGCTGCTTACCAGGCTACTGGCAATTGCAGGGCAATGAATGGTGGAACAGTGGTAGTCTCCTCCCCTTCCTTCTAGGCCAAGTCTGGCCTTGTCTCAAGTCCAGAGGAAGGAGGCAGAAGTGCCTGTATGGGCATATCCTCCTCTCTCCCTTCACCAGAGTCCCATTAGAATGCTCCCAAGAGATGGCAGTCCTGCTGCAGTGGCCTCTGGTGAGGTGAAGGAGACGTTGCTGCCATTTCTTTCCCTCACCAGAGGCCAATGCAATTGCTCCTGAGGCTAGACTACTCCTGGGAGCAATCCCAAGGACTGCCACAGGACTTGCAGCAGCCTAGAAATTAACCTGGGAAAATCTAGAGTCACACAGATGATATCAAAAATAGATACCGGAATGCATGGGGGAGCGGCGAGAGCACTAGCAAATCCCGTCCTCAAACCCCATTGTCCATGAGTACAGCATTTGTCTGCTGCAACAAATGCTGTATTCTGGTAGGGTCCCTAATCGTGGAATGGATCTCTCCTCAGGCATAGTCTTTGTCACTGCAGACCCATGGGGAGTCAGGGATGGAGCTTTGGGAGCATATAATGGCAGAGGTTTGCCAGGGCACTCTTGCTCCACCATCAGGTGTCTTTAGACATATTTTTAATAATGTCTAAGGGCTATAGAGGTAAAATAAAATGTAGATTCATTATGCAACTCTAGATTTTCTGGTGTGAAGTTGTAGGTTGTCTTGAGTCCCATAGCAGACAGTGATGGGGTGGGGTAGATTGGCCAGGATCACTTTTGGACTGTGGCTTTTGGCACATGCCTCAGGAGGTCCACATTCTGAAGCTACCACTGAGTCTGTGACTTCATTCATTCATTCATTCATTCATTCATTCATTCATTCATTCATTCATTTAATTTTCATCCCGCCTTTCTGCCCCATGGGCACCCAAGGCGGCTTACAACAATAAAATCATCACTTTAAAAACCACAAATATGACAATTAAAACAATGTTAAAAACAATATTAAAACAGTTAAAAATTTAAAACAAGCAAGCCCCATGGATCCTTTAAAATATAAGATGAAGAATGTTAAAATGCCAGCCAGCCTGTCAACAATTGAAGGCTTGTTTAAATAAAAAAGTTTTCAACCCCCGCTGAAATATTGCCAAAGAGGGAGCCGTTCTAAGGGGAGGATATTCCAAAGTTGTGGGGCCGCCACTGAGGAGGCCCTATTCCTGGCCGCCATCTCCCTCACCTCTCCTGGTGGCGGCGCAGTCAGAAGGCCCCCCCCCCGATGACCTAAGAGTACGGGTAGGATTATATTGAAGGAGGCGGTGTCCATTCTAAAAACCTTGGAATGGAATCACTTATGTGTACATAATGTGAACATGTTCCTTGACACAGAGCTTCTGGTAGCAGTTGGGAAATCGTGTTCAAGTAAGTTGGCTAGGCATGACTTTGATTTTCTGCTTTAGGAGTGACTCTTCATGAACTATTTTGGGTGTGTAGCTAGATTCTGCCAGAAAAGTAAGTCTCCGTTAATAGCTTATGAGAATTTCAGCTTTCTCTTTGCTATTGTCTTTTGATAAAAAGCTTCCTGATTCTTCAGTTCTGCATATGTCCAAAGTCATTATCTCCTTTCTTGAAAAGACTTCCCAGATTTATTGTCTCCCAAGAGCAGCTATTCTTGCTTAGACAGTGGGTGTTGTTTTATAGCAAAGGCTTTAGGATTTTGTTATTCTAATACTTGAAGGGAAAAGAGCTCCTCTTACTGGCACTTTTATGATTAGAGTTAGTTTTTTAAAAAAATGTAGGCTAGGAAGATCAGGTGGGCACGTTTTATGCTTTGACAGATATTTGATTGGTTCAAGGAGTTGAAAATTGTGTGTGCTTTGTTTTTAGTGTGGATTTAGGCAACTGCATGGATTCATGTTTTTAAAGCTAGGCTGCTGGACTCAACTGATAATACTAGTGCATGTGCAGACACATGTCTCAAATCTGTTTGCAGTAATAATTTTTTTTGTCAGCTATGGGGTTTTAGCTGAAGAATGAGACTTTCATCGTAGGTTGTACCTTTGGATGTTTTCCTGATCTTCTCCATTTCCATGGTGACGAAAGACTGATCTGGTTTAGTTTTGCCTCTAGGGAAAGGGAAGAATCTACTACCACCACTGTTGCTTAAAAGTAATTAAACACGCACTTGAAATGCCCGCTTTGTATTCAGACGTTTGACTGTCTTTTTACTTCTGCCTCTCATTCTTGGCTGTCCCCAACTCCTTTCTCATTTTGAAAACCATCAGAGTTCTTCATGCCAACTGACTGAGCCTGCTCATTCTCCCCCCCCCCACTTTCCATTGCCTGTTAAACATTCTAATGCAGGCTCAGCACTGGGCATTGTCCAAGTCTTCGATACCTACATAGTCTCTGTGGGTTTTTTTTCCTTCCTTTCCAAAATGGTCATTCTGATGTTGGCCATCTTTTTTTTTCTTACGAAATCACAGCCATGTGATATGTATTTAATCCCCCCCCCTCTCTCTCTCTTACACACACACACACACACACACACACACACACACACACACACACACACACACACACCAGTCTTCTCCTCCATAGGGTGTTGTTCAAGGCAGCCTTCAACAATTAAACATTGCAATAGCAATCTAATAAAATTATAGCCAGCATGGAGGTGGTGGTTGGGGGCACCATCAGCAGAAGGACAACAGAGCAACTCCAAATGGCAAATGAAACTAAGCTCCCTAAGCAAGAGAGAATGAATGGTTTTTTAGCTGCTTTCAGAATGCTGGCAGCGGGAGGGTCATCCTGACCTGCAACGACAGGGCGATCCACATGCCAGCTGCCACCACAAAGCCTTGTCTTCTCACCACCTGCCAAACCTCTGCTGACGGTGGAATGCATAAGAAGGGCCCTTCAACTAACCTTGGAGAATGGGCCTTCTTGTACAGGGGAAGGTAGTCCTTCCCAGCCGTACAGCTACACCTAGCATCTCAGATCGCACCTGGAAGTGGACCAACAGCCAGTGTAGCTGTTGCATGGCCAAAGTGCCTTGCATCAGTCAGAACTATGCAGTTAACATTCTACACTAGTTGATGCTTCTGAATGGTCTTTGAGGGCAGCCTCACATGAAGTGCATTACTGTACTTCAGTCTTGACAGAATGGGTGTGTGGATAGCTAGGTTTCCTTAATCCAGGAAAGGACGCAATTGGCTCACCACAGGCCTCCTGTCTAAAAGCACATCTGCCTTGTCCGAATTTAATGTCAGCTTTTATAGAGAAGCAGGGACAGACAAATCATTTCACAAACTTGCTTTGTGAAACTTGTGGGTCTTGTTTGAATCCAGTGACTCTTAGACATCCCCTGATAGTCCAGTTCCTTACCAGCGCACTTACCATATCAAATCAAAAG
>JAJKFI010000016.1:2890668-2908402 GCA_029204185.1 Lerista edwardsae | reverse complement strand
CGTTTGAATTCTTTTGATTTGATATGGTAAGTGCGCTGGACTATGAAGAATGTTTTGGTAACCATGAGATGCCTTTTTGAGAGTAATTCTTAGACTTGTTGCTGAATAAGCACTCAGGATTGGCTGTGAGCCTTATGGGCTATGATCTCAACAATGAACAACTGTCTGGGCTTATGAAGAATGAAAGTAAGTAGAACTTAAGTATATTTGCAGGAGGAGAAGCATAAAGTGGTTTATTCTTGTGTCTTTAAAAAAATACTGTTAAAGGAAGTGACCTGGCAAATACAGAATAAAGAGTTTGTGATTTTACCAGGCAATTGAAGCTTTGATGACAAATTCTAGAATAGAGATCTTCAACCTCTTTCATTGCAAGGCACTAAAATTGTCAAGGCACAACATCCGCTTTTTGACAATTGACACAGCGCACCATGCGCTCACCTCCCCAATGACCCTATTAATAAATGACCCACCCCCAAATTGCCATGGCACACCTGCAGACGATTCACAACACACCAATGTGCCACATCACAATGGTTGAAAATGGCTGTTCTGGAGGGATAAGCCATGTTTGTTGCGGTGAAAGCAACAGAGTCTTGTGTGCCCTTACAGACCAGCAGATTGATGGTGGCATACATTTTTCTGGGCTGGAGCTCACTTTGTCACCTCATTCATCTGATGCATGCAGTCCCTGAATAGAAAGCTTGTGCTTCAGTAAATCTGTTGCTGTTTAAGGTGTCACAAATCTGTTTTGAGGTTGCTGGAATGAAAAGCAGTATATAGATATTATGATTGATTGTTTTATGGTCTGGTTGTATTATTTCTTTTCTTCGTGAAGGAGTGCCTCTGTGTTTGTTTTTCCTCATAGTTTACCTGCCAAGCTGATAAACGGAGGGATAGCTGGGCTAATCGGGGTCACCTGCGTCTTTCCTATTGACCTGGCAAAAACTCGCCTACAGAACCAGCAGAATGGTCAGAGGATGTACACCAGCATGTAAGTACTCAAAACAAAGCCACAGAAACTGTGGAATAACAAGTGAGGCAATGTTATCATTAGCATAGCACTTTCGTGTGCATTGTTTTTCTATCTGTATCTTGTTTTAGCCTTACAGTAGCCCTGTAAGATAGTCACTGTTAGTTGTTCATCTGTAACAACTGAGGCTTACTTACTTGCCACCAAATCATAGATTTGAACCCAGAACCCTTGGATCCTACACTGGGCTGTGATGAAGGGTGGGGTGGGGTGGATAGAGGGATGTTCTTTTCCCTCTCTCGCAACACCAGAACCAGGGAACATCCCCTTAAATTGAGTATTGGAAGAGTTAGAACAGGTAAGATAAAATACGTTTTTAACGTGGTGGGTAGTTAATCTGTGGAATTCCTTGGCACAGGAGGTGGTAATGGCATCTGGCCTAGGTACCTTTAAAAGGGGATTGGACAGATTCATGGAGGGAAAAATCCATAGCAGACTACAGGCTGAGATGGATATGTGCAACCTCTTGGTTTTTAAATGTAGGCTACCTCAGAATGGCAGGTGCGAGGGAGAGGCAACAGGATACAAATATCTAGTTGTCTTGTGTGCTCTCTGAGGCATCTGCTGGGCCACTGTGAGACACAGGAAGCTGGACTAGATGTGTCTTTGGCCTGATCCAGTGGGGCTCTTATGTTCTTATGTGTTTCTGTTAGGGACCCATAGATAGTTTTGGATCTGTTAGGGACCCATGGATAATATTTGGACCCTTTAAAAAATTACTCTGATGTATCAGTGCTCAGAGAAGGCATAAGCTTGAGTTTCAAGATCTGTCAGCTGTGTTTACATGTTGTTAATGTGACAGTTGTTTTTTACTTCTTAACCATTAAACTAGTGGGCTATATAGTGGGTGCAGATCTGAGCAAGCCTATCGGGGCAGCTGGTGCCTACCCCGGGGCAAGGTTGCGAACGTGCTCTTGCAGACAGCATTTTCTTTTACAAAGTGTCCTTGAGTGAGGGCTTCTCCAGGCCTTACTTGGAGCTTGCTTCAATCCCAGAATCAGCCTGGAACATATGTGGTGGTTATGAAGAAATGAATATCTTTCAGTGTATGCAGGGTGCCTTTTCCTTACCACCATTTCAGCATGGTAAATCATTTTTGAGGGATGTGCAGAAAGGATTTTCAGGTTGGAGGGTGTGGCTTCTAAATATAGCATATCATGTTATATAGCACTAAATCAACAAATCATATTATTCGGAGGAAATAATGGAATTAATCTCCAGTTCATCTTGGCTATATGATAGTGTTATCAATTCAACAGCTGAAAACAACAGTTTTGTGGAATGTGTATACATAGAGAGAGAGGGAGGGAAGTTTATGCTACCCCCCAAAAAATCTGTTCATTCTTAAAGCACTATAAAGAGTCTCTGTTATTCTTGATTCAAGATATTGGCTTAGCTACCTCACTGGAAGTTTTTAACAACTGAGGCATCTCAGTTGTAAAACAAGCCCCACCCCCCCCAATATTCAAAGTTTCCTAACCGCTTAGGTCACATACCAAAAGCATATCCCCTGGATTGTTTCTAGGTCTTCATGTGACACAAGCATCCATAACAAAGCGCACGGTGCCAAAGAAACCTGCAGGTTTCCAGGACAACTATTTTGTTTTTAATTAGCCAAGGCTGTCTCCCAGAGGACTTCTCCTGTGTCTTATAAGAGGCTATATTTTCTGGAGAAATCTGTGCTGTTATTCTATGCTGCACCTGGGTTTTGTTCCACATTATTAAAAAAGTGACCCATAAAACCCTATTTTCAAAGGAGGGGTTTTTTTTAAGCAAGAGATTCTTCTATCAGCATAAACTTAGAGGGTGTCTTATCTTTGACTGTGTTTCTGATGAACACGGGTGAGGTGTGTCAGCATGCACTGCTCAACTTTTCTCCCTTTCTTAGGGTGCAATCCTGGAGTTAGGCTGGCTCAAGTCTCTTGTGTTGGCCTAGGAGTGGCACAAATGCCACATAAAGCACGTTAGGCTGCATTTTGACTTTCCTCCCTGACTCCAAGAGTGATCCAAACACACTTTACAGTGTTTGCAACACTCCTGGGCTGGCACAAGGGATTTGTGCTAGCCTAACTCCAGGTGAGGATTGCGCCCTCAGTCATCTTGCTGTAGATGAGAAATGTAGGATGCTAGAGCACACCTTTTAACAACCCGATTGTTCCACATGAAAGAGCATGCAGGGGCTGTGTTCCTCTTCCTCCAAAAAATTTCAGTTTCTCCAGAAAAATAAAGTGAATGAAACGTGGCTGAAACCTTTAACAATTTATGTTATAACATTTACACCCCATCTTTCTCCTTTATATTACAAGGCACTCAAGATGGCTAGCAGCTAACATTTAAAAACAATACAATAAATATAAAAATAGCATTAAACTAACATTAAAAACCAGCAGCAAGTGAACCAGAGAGAGAACTAAAGGGAAGAAGCCAAACAAAACAGAGATTTTTTAGCTACCACTGAGAGCTTAATAGGGAGAATGCAGTTTGTAAATCAAGTGGGTAGGAGTTATGTGTGGTGCCAGCTCAGAGAAGACCCCCGCATCTCTGTCCGCCTTGCCTCAGCTAATGACAGCACACACAGGATGGCCCTCCCAGAGGACTTCAGGAGGTGGGTTGTCTCATACGAGAGGAGGGGATCCCTCAAGAATCTTGGCTTACTAATGTTCTGCTATCTCTCCTTCCCTTCCTTTTCAACAGGTCCGACTGCCTCATTAAGACTATCCGGTCTGAAGGTTATTTTGGCATGTATAGAGGTAAGTTGTTATGAAGAAACCTCACTAAAGATGAAGAATTGTTATATGTGGATTACGGTTGTCAACTTTTTTTCTGGTGGAGCTCCTGCACCATTTAGCAGCTGCATCACCATTAGAAATTCAGCAGAGGAAATTTTTCTCCGGAGATGCTGTGCTGGGAAGCGGCAAGTAGCCGGCTTCACATGGCAGTGGGCTCTGGACACCTGCCACCCAGTGTAAAACTGCGCAAGGGGTGGGGTGTGGAGGTTGGTGGAATAGGACAGCAATGGGCTGGGGGGGAGGGCAGATGGGGACTGGAAAGGGGTCATGTTTCATGGTAGCAACACCTGCTGAATCCAAGCCCTTTTCCTGGGTTCAATCCACCTTCATGGGTCCATGTGGACTTGCACCAGCAATATCTCTGGGACAGATCTGATAGAGCCACCGGGCCAGCATGGGTTTATTCCAAGGTAAAGGCACAAGGATGCTGTGAATCACCATGCAAGGAGTTGCAATGGATTGGGCTGCAAGGCAACCCAAGCCTTAGAATTAATCTCCATTATGTTCAATGGCGCTTACTCCAGGTAAGCATATATAGGATTTCAACATTAGGCATGTAATAGGCACCAACTGAGAAGAGGCCTTCTCTTTACTCTCCTGCACAAGAGGGGATGCCTCTTCAAAGATGGTGCTTGCTGTAATGTATGCGTTTATTACTCCAGACCAGTTGTTACTGCTATGCAAACTTGTATAGATTTAATACATGATTGGCTAATTGGTTAAAACTGGTACAATGAATCAGCTAAGATTGTTTTTAAATTGGGTTACACTCAAGTACAAGATTTTTCAATTGAGAAAAAACATCTTGAAACAAAAATGTGAAAGCACTCACTAGTATTGGTATTCAAAATCCTTTCTTTTGATGATCTTATCTCCAAAGATTTAAGCCAAAACACTAGATGTTTGGTTGTCCTTACAGATTCATGTATCATACAATTTTGAACCATTCTACATGAATGGAAGAAACTTTGCGAATTCATGCATTCTTGTGCAGTGTTTTAGTCTTTTTTTCTTCTTCATGTGTTTGTGTCCCAGTCAACAATGAGTTGAGCATCTCGCTCTCTTTGGACAGAGGCTACTGCTGTGTCTTTTTTTCTCTTGACAGACAACAACACCCTTACAGTTTGAATTATATCATGAATCTTTTTAAATTCAGGGTCTAATTCAACCAGTATTTGGATGGAAACAGCTAGTGTTATCACAAGCAAATATTTCCTTAACAAGAAGCTGCTTGCAATACACTTCATAGTGAGAAAATATGTAGTTTTGATTTAGTTAAAACACTAACAGTCTTCATTTCAGAATAACTTTACAAGTCAGTCTGATTTGGAATTTCTTTCAGTGGAAATGCTATCATTTGGGTTTCAGTAGAGGGAGGTCTTTGAGGATGGACATGTCCTAGTTAGCAGTTATATTTGTTACTCTTTCATCACTGTGCTGTTTTTATGCATTCAAAAGTCTAGCAAAGTTCATGTGATCAGCAATTGATTGTGGCAGTGCATTTCGGAGGTTAAGTCCTTAGTGCTAGGGTTGTGGCTTTGTTTCTTTTTTCCTAGCAGGGTCCCTGTGCTTTTACCAGCTGCATGAGAAACAGAGATTCGGGATCTGAAGCTTTTGTACTCACTGTTGTCCGCATGCCAGGAAGAGCATTTTATCTGCTGAATTTCTGCTTGTCCTGCAGCTGTTAAAGGCATGACAGCCCTGCCAAGAAAAAAATTGTCAGCTCTAGCAGAGGTGAAGAGGCATATCTCAAATGAGCTGATTTGCTTTTGGTTTCTACATCTTGTCAGATGTGTGTGTTACTGTGTGTGGTCAAAGATCAAACGCTCATCATTTGATTTTCAAACAGTTGTAAACCTTGAAGTTATTAGTATGGATAGAATGGTGTCGCTACAATTCAAATTCCATTCTTTTATAGTAGGCTGGAACTGCAGGGTGTGCAAATATTTATCTGTTTCTGAGACGCATTTCTACAGAACACCACAGCAGTATCTGTTCGGCAACACAGATAAAATTTACTACTGACCATTTAATTACTTAACTATGTGAATCAAAGTTTTAGTTTAGCAATCTTTGAAGGTTTCTGCTCCCAGGGTCCTACCAGGTCTTTGTTTTGTTCCTAGGAGACGGGAAGTTTAATGGGAATAGCTGATTGGCTGTTGTGGGCAAACTGTTCTTCCTGCCAGTGTACTAACGGGGGAGGAGAGGTACATGGAGCTAGAACAGCATTAGGATTGGCTGGCTGAGAAGTTGAGCAGAGGGCAGTCTATAGATAGTGAAGCAAATAGCCGAAGAGAATCTGCACAAATACAGCTAACTGGCTTGGTTGATGTTTTGGTCTTGGCAAATTCACTGTAACACAAACAATGAATTTGGATTATACTGCATGCTAGACTCATTGTTGGCTACGTACCCTTTTTTTAAGGGCTGGGAGAACGCACAGGCAGAAAATGAAGAACTTTCCCGTAAATCAGGAAAAGATTCTCTTGCAAGTCCCCGTGCAGTTTCACTAACTGCTCAGCTTAGCCTTTGGATAGTGATGGTGGGAAACTTGGCCTGAGGCCTGCCTTGCGTCTGCCTTATTTTGCATTGTGAGCATGTCAGACTGAATCTTTGCCAAGCTGCCGCCACTGCAAAAAACTGGAGCAGTGCAGACGGATACGGTAGGCAGCCAGCCTCCTTACTAAGAATACCTTTGTCATCATCCGTGGGCTTGCACTTTAACAGACACACTATTTCTAGCTATTCGGAACAAAATGTGGCTTTATTTAATTTCAATGCATGGTTATTTATATGCTTTTGGCGGCTGCTCTGTAACCCCATTCAATTGCGTCATCCCGCAGTATATGCTGATGCCGAATTACTCTCTTTGGCTCTAACAAACAGGCCAAGCCTAACCTGAACTGTATCCTGTGCGCATTTGGCAGCAGCTGGAGGCCACCTCAGGGTAAGCCCCAGCAGCCCCAATAGGGCTACTCAGAGCTGCAAAATTGCTTGTGCAACTCTGAGCACCCCGTGGAAGTCAGGCCAGGCTGGGGGTTAGGATCCGGCATGCTGGATCCTGTCTCAACCCCCCCTCCCTGGGCTCGCCTGCCTTCTCCATGCCCTGAAATGCTGCCCTCCCTCCACCGTCCCAAATCACTGTGCTGGCCAAACTTACCGGACTGGCGTGGAGGCCAGATTTGGCTTCTGCAGGCCAGCACTACTGCCTGTGTGGCCCATCAGCCTCCCGGAATGGTGCAGATATGCCTTAGGGAATATTTGTAACCCCCCTAGGCCAACACAGGGGACATGCGCCAGCCTAAATGGACCTCTGGATTGCACCCTAAGTTTCTTACAGCCTTAAATGCAAATAGATGTAGAAAACTGGGACAACCTCAACCCAAATTCAGTTATCAGAACAGTGCCTCTTAAGGGGTTCTATTAATTCCTTTTTTTTATCCTTTACATCAGTGTTTCTCAAACTGTGGGTTGGGACCCCCTAGGTGCGTCATGAGCCAATTTTGCATAGCGTAGCTTTCATTGAAAATATGGGAAGATAAGACACTGGAAAGAGGGAGGGCTGGGTGGTTGTTTTGCTTGTATCAAGATTGTAAATAGGCTTTTTTCTTTGCTATTTGCTTTGCTATTGGAAAATGGCTGAGAAATAACCCAACTGATTGCTGCATTCTCAGGAAAGCAGCAGGCTCTGGAATCACGATGACAGCACTTCTGGCCATGATATCACTTCCTGTGGGTCCCAGATGGATTGTTGTTCAGAAAAGTGGGTCCTGGTTCTAACAAATTTGAGAACCACTTTTTTATAGTATTCCAGTCACAAAAATAGATTTTTTAAAAAAATTAAACGTTTATGATGGGGAATTGAATGTTGATGAAAGGGGTAGAAAACACCTATTGGGTGTTTTAACACCAAATTATTTGACTATCAGCTAACTGAATTTTACAAATGGTTTGTTGGATCTAAATGGTTCAGACTTTGGTTGCACTTACGTACATGTATGCATGTACTATAAATGTTACCTTGGGCCTCCAAAATATTATGTGTCTCTTTATTTAAATTATCTAATCACTATGCAATACCTGTCAAAAAGCACTTCATTAGTAGGTAGTGCCTGAAATGGGTTTGTGGACTTGCTGTTTTGACAAGTCCTTTTTCTTTCTAAGTCCCTAATGTGTCTGATCACTCTAATTCTGAAAGCATTATGGCAATCTCATCGTTCAGTTGAAGTACTCTATTGATTTTAGCTTACTTTATCCAGCTAAAGATTGTAGTTCTTTGGATTGTAGTTCAGACTGAAGAAACAGAAAGCTTTGCATTAGAGTTGACATGTTTGAAAATGTCTTTTTTCTTGCCAATATCGTGATTTAAAAAAAATGAAAAAGGTAGAATGTGGTGTTGTGGTGGTGTTGTTCAAAGTTCTCATTCCAAGTTCTCATTTTTATTAATTTTAAATGTATGCTAGGTAGGTGCATTAGCATAGGCAGCCATGGTATTATTTTCTAATTAGGAAAGTAATCTATTAATTTTTGGAAAATATGTTAAGCATCAAAATGCAAATTGCCAGAAACATGCAATCAGAAACATACAATCAATAATGAAATGCCAAACTGTTTGTTACTTTTTCCTGTATAGGCGGCTTTCTGTATAGGCTGTATAGGCGGTCCTGAGAGGAGGACCAGTGCTTTTTTTCGTAATATTTTAGCCATGCTTGAACAATTTGATATAAAATTGGTAAGAAAATAGGACATGTGCCAGAGGGTATCTGAGTCAACTTTTGGGAAAGAAGCAAGCATGCTTTTAGATTGCATAGACGTTTTCAAAATTCAAAGTGAAAAGCCCTATAGAATTCCCTGTCTGAGATGTGATGGGCCCTCTTGCTGCCAATCATTGGTAGTTGGGGAAAACTACTTTTCTCAGTGGGCCTTTGTTGACCTGCTGCAATGCTGCCCGGTTTTAGATATGCTGGCTGTCTCAAGTTATTTCTAGGTGGATTTTTGTAGGGTGCTGCTGCTGGTAGATCCAATACTGATTTTTGCTGCTGGTAGATCCAATACTGATTTTTGTGTGTTTACATGCTTATATTGTAAGCTGTCCTGAATTGTAGGAGAAGAGTGGGGTACACATTTTAAAAATAAGATGAAGAATTCTGTATAACTCAGAAGCAGGTATACGTCTACACCAGCTGAAATGAATCATACAAAATATTGCATATTCTTTGATTTGTACCTTTCATGGATGTCAAGTGCCAGCTCCATGAGTAGACAGCTGTTCAGTTTGTCTGCCCCTTCAGCTCTGCTATGGTTAAATAGTGGCAATGTATTCCCCCCCCAGGATAGAATCCTCCTCCTCCTCCTCCAAGTATTTATATACCGCCTTTCTTTGGCCATTAGATTGCTCCTCTGGCTTTAATTCAAGGCGGTTTACATAGGCAGGCTTCATCTCTAAACCCGCAAGGGGTCTTTACAAATTACAAATAAGTTCTATCTTTCAAGAACTACAAACAACATACAGATGGAACTTTCGTGGTTTAGTCCTTCTTTCTGGCCACACGCTTGCCTTCCTGTTGGCTGATAAACGGCTTCTCTGCTCCAACAGCTGGCCCAGCACAACTCCTCTCTCACAGGCAGCTGGAGACGGCTCTTATCAGTCACACTTCTCAAGGTCTGCTGCTCACAGAGATTTCGGTGTTGTTGAACTGGCGACCTTCGGATCTTATCTTTGGGCAAACAGAGGCTTTAGCCCTCTCGACTAAACCTCCTGCCCTTAACAGTACAGCTTTATCCCATTCATCCTGGCCTGACCAGAATCGAGTCCTTTTTAATGGCTGGCTTGTGTAGTACATACACTGGTGCCTGCCAAAATTTTCCAAATGTTGATCCAAGTTCAGTAATAAACACAAATAAAACAGCGCCACCTTAATACCACTTGTGCCAGGGTTCTGCATAGAACAAGATTTTATAGTACAGTATAGGGATTTTGTTAAATAGCAAAGACTAGATAAAACGTTTAGTAGAGCAACAAGTCAATGAGGTGGTTATTCTTGATTGGCTATAACCTGTCAGAGGTTTATGGGGCTGTTAGCAAAAATCTTGTAAAGTGCTAGTTTTATGGTGACTGATTTGTTCTGGCTTTGACTGCACTTTGTTGGCATCTGAAGACTGTACAACCTTATTTATGAGCATTTGTACATCTGAGCTCTAGTAAATTAGACAACATCTCCATCAGCGCACTGAGCTCTCTGTGCCAGGAGGCGCATTTTGGCGGATAAAATATTGGGACTCAGTGAGCATCTATTTGTCTTTCCCTCATGATTTGTAGCCTTTATGGGTTACCGAGGACACGGATTAAGTTTTTTTCTTTCTATCAAGCAGCTTTGCTGAAAATATAAAAGCTTTAGAAGAAAGCTACAGATGGGTTTTATTTTTTTGTGCATATATATTTTTCTTGCTTCTGGTTTATTTTGAGATTTAAAAATATTGACCCCAAACAGATTTCATTATTATGAGGTCAGTCACCCACAGATTTCTGTCATGCCATGTGAGTCATCAGATTTGTTGGCTTGATTATTTCTGAAAAAATTAAACTGGGAAACTACCAAATTACAAAAATACTTCCAGTGTGGGCAATGGAGAATGTACCTGTTTTGTCCAGATGTTATCTAGAGCAGTGGTTCTCAAACTTTTTAGCACTGGGACCCACTTTTTAGAATTACAATCTGCCTAGGACCCACCAGATGTGATGTCACGGCCGGAAGTGCCATAATTGTGGCACCAAAACCTGCTGCTTTCTTGATAATGCAGCAATACGTTGGGTTATTTCTCAGTCATTTTCCTATAGCAAAACGAATAAGAAAGAAAAAACTCCTATTTACAACCTTGACACAGGGAAAACAACCACACAGCCCTTTCCAGCATCCCATCTTCGCATATTTTCCAATATGTCTGCTCTAAATGCTTTGCAGCCCAGCTGAAATTGGCTCATGACCCACTGTTTGGGTACCACTGCCCTAAAAGTCTGATTCTTCCTACTGCCATGCTCCCAAGTGGTATCAAATACAATTGTGTCAATTTTCCATCACCTGGTGACATGAAGGTCAGATTGAAGTGTTCAGACATAGAAATATTAAACCCATGTAGTACCACAGATACTTGACTGAGCATAACTTTGAACCTCAAGTGTGTCCTTGGAGAGGTTGTTCAGGAGGAGCCTCGCCTTCCTCCTGTGCTTCAAAACCTGCTGGTCCCTTCTGATACAAAGTGCCTAATCAATCCTGGATGGTTTGAAGCTGTAGATGGAAGTCTTTCACTGGCAAAGGCGGCAGCAGATGCCACTCTCCCTTCCTTAAATGGTGCAGGTCCCCCTTGTGTCACTAATTCTGCTCCCTTTGTTATCCAGACCAGTGCACCGTTCATAATGCCCTTTTCAGTGTAGGAATTTGCTGCCAGTTGCTTTCAATAATTGAGTACTTACATTCACCATGTGCATATCAAGTGCTGTTTTACATACCAGAGAACAGACCTGGGTATGCTCCTAAGTGGGTTGAAACTGGCCTAAACAGACAGTGCTTTGGAGGGGTTTACTGCCAGCGGACTGGGGGTGCAGTCCTAACCAACTTTCCAGTACCAGGGTAAGAGCAATGCAACTCTGAGGTAAGGGAACAAACATTCCCATACCTTGAGGAGACCTCCGTGACTGACCCTCCACTGCAGGATGCAGCAGATCAGTGGTGTCATCTAAATGTTTAAGAACAGATACTCACTTTTGATTGGCACGTGTCGGGACCCGCCCACCGGAAGTGACATCATAAGCCAGAAGTGATGTCGTGGCAGGAGGTGACATGAAAAAAGCCCTTTTTGAGGCCTCAGATGATTTTAAACTGACCCAACAGTTGCAACAGTATTCCACAGCACCCCCAGAACATGTTAAGGAGGCCTGGCATCATGTTAAAACCCCAGAGCAACTCATTTTTCAGTGGCAAGGCAAGGCAAGTCTCCGCTCGCTGCCTGCCTGCCTGCCTGGCTCTGAGAACATGCAGGCAACTCAAACATTTGAGGTGGTGATGGCATCTGGTCTTGATGCCTTTAAGAGGAGATTGGACAGATTTCTGGAGGAAAGGTCCATCGTGGGCTATAGGCAATGATGGATTGTGCAACCTCCTTACAGAGGTGGTGGGCTACTGGTACCGGGTGCAAGGGAGTGGCAACGGGATGCAAGCATCTTGTTGTTTCATGCCTCCCTGGGGCGCCTGGTGGGCCGCTGTGAGATACAGGAAGCTGGACTAGATGGGCCTTTGGCCTGATCCAGCAGGGCTCTTCTTATGTTCTTATGCAGGAAATTCAAACGTTGCAGAGGGCGGAGTCGACAAGTGGGCGGGCAAATGGGCGGGGCCAGCTGTAATTCTAGGAACCGGTACTCGCGTACCCCCATGTACCCCCTGCATGACATCACTGCAGCAGATGCTCCATTGGCACAGCTATGTCAGTGCTGGAAGGCTGGTTAGGAATGCGCCCTGGGATTGTGTACTGAGCAAGTTGTCCTTCGGAACCAATCTTGGCCCACAGTTAGGTCAACTTGCATGTGTGTGTGTTCGTTAACAACACTATAGCTGCTCAAAGAGAGCTGAGTGGGTCAAAGACGCCCAAGTTCAACTTCCTGCTCAGCTGTGAAGCTTGTTAGGTGACTTTGGGTCAATCACGGTCAGCCTAACCTACCTAACAGGGTTGTTGTGAGAATGAAAGGAGGAGGAGGAGCATATATACTGTGCTGAGCTTTTAGAGGAAGAGCAATATACAGATTGCTAAATAAAATAGAGGTGTTTACTTGGAATGTCTCAAGATAACAAACACGTAGCAAAGAGCACACACATACAACAATTGTTACAACAACCCTGCAAAAGCAGCCAGTAGCAGTATTCTCTTGGAGAGGGCCATTTTTGTTGAAAAGCAGTGTATAAATATCCCTAATAATAATAATATTAGTAATAGTAGAGGCTGTCTGAAGGCCACCCAGTTCAGCCTTCAGTGCTGGAACAGGTCTACTCGGACCTGCACCAGTGATTTTGTTGATGCAAGTCCGAATTGACCCAGGAAGTCAAATTGAGGCCTGGAAGGGGGCCTAGGATAGCAGCAGCACCACTGCCACCGAGACCGCCCCCTTTCAGCCTTCATGCCCTTCTCCTCCTCCCTTCCTGCCTCCATCCTGCCCCCTACACTGTCTTACTAGTGTTGGGAACTGTGGTGGATCTGCTGGGGGGGGGGCTGCTGTGGCTGCTCGCTTGTGGTAAGAGGCCCAGCTGCTCTGACAGCTCATTGCATTGCATTGCACCTTATGCCACCAGAATGCTAGTAAGGGCACCTTAGGATTGGGCTGCCCATTGCAGTGATCACTCCTTGTAGTGAAATTGGGGCATCTATTTGGTCTTTATGAGAAAAAAGTGAGGATTGTGTAGGGACTTCTGCATAGTTCAGATACAGTGGGCCCTTCTTATCTGTAGGTTCAGCACCTGTAGATTTAATACCTCTCAGTTATCCTGGATGTGACCAGAAGTGCCTTCTGGTTGCATACAGGAGGTCTTCTGAGATGCAGCGAGGGATCTGGGAATGGATCCCCTACAGGATACTGAGGGTCCATTGTACCATCATCTGTGGTTCACCCACTCCTCAGAGCTGTACACAACACGGGTAGTGGGGAGAGGCACAAGTACTGACATAGGAAGCAACACTATCAGTGTGGGTGAAAATAAATTCTGGTGTTGGCTACCATCATAATACTGCTTTTGCTCGTGACGTGACTCCTAAAATTAGATTGTGAGTTGATGATTGCTACAGTGCGTCTTCTCTCCCAAACTCATGTTCCCAACAATGCCACAGCCAGTATAAAATTTTGAACCTTTAATGTCGTCAAACTGTCCCTGATACTCCTGATAGTCTGTTCTTTGTGGGTGTTTTTTGCCCAGGTGCTGCAGTGAATCTGACACTAGTGACTCCAGAAAAAGCCATCAAGCTAGCTGCCAATGATTTCTTCCGACATCATCTTGCCAAAGATGGGTAAGTGGAGTGGAAGGTGATGAATCAAATGGCTGGCAACAGGGATGCTAGGAGTGGCATTTGCACTTTTTTCCAAGCATAAGTGCAGTGGGACAGCTGGGTGTATTTCTTGGGGTCTTTGCATTTACACACTTGTCTTCAGAACAGAGACAAATCTTTGTTTGGGGGCAGATAAGCTAGCATTGTAGCTTTGCATTTATTATGAAATTGTCCTTAACTGGTGGAGGTCAGTGATCAAGATGATACTCTGTTCTTATTCAGGAAAGATTGTGAGTCATCTTGGTGCCCTGAGAACAAAGGAGATGTCTGGGTAATCTGGGTTTTCCCCCCAGTAATAATTCACATGGCCCAGCCACGTAACAGAGAGATTACTTTGAGATTCATATTTAAAGCTCTTTAGAAACAACTCAAAAGGAAATAACTCAACATTCAATGTTTTTATTTGCCTAAGGGTGCAGTCCTAATCTGGAGTTAGGACTTGTGCTGGCCCAGGAGTATCACAAACATAGCGCAAAGCGCATTTGGACCACTTTTGAACTCAGGGAGAATGGCACACATCAGTGTGCCGGCCTCCCTGACTCCGAGAGTGGTAGAAAAACAATTTAAAGCATGTTCATGTTTGCAACACTCCTGGACTGGCACAAGTCCCTTGTGCCAGCCTAACTCCAGGTTAGGATTGCACCCTAAATCAAGATACAAAGGTTGGCATCCCAAAATAACCCCTATCTAAGCAATCTGTAGTTTTGGGTCTTTGCATTTTGCCTTGTCCCATTCTTATCATTCCTACTTTTTGCTTTGCCTTTATGATTAACATCCACACCTATGAACAGTTTTGATAAGTTCAAAAACTTGCTCCCTACAGTATGACTTTAGCTACTGGTAATATTTTGCCCCAGCGTTCCTTTTGGAAGATCAAAGAGAATTGCTAAAGAATAGTGAGGCACATGCCTTTTTTTCACTCACATTTGGATTTCACAGAACCTTTGTGTTGCAGAGAGCAGAAAAGTCATTCTGCACATTTTGATCAAAACGATGTATGAAGATTCAAAGTGAAAGCTGCCTGCAGATGACACTTTCTCAGCTTCCCAAAATAGCCCATGATCCCAACTGAGATTACTTTGCTATCATAATGCCCATGAGAAAGTATCTAGGGGCACAATACTAACCAACTTTCCAGCACTGATGTAACTGTGCCAATGGGGCATGTGCTGCATCTTGCAATGGAGCAGTAGTCATGGAGCCCTCCTCAAGGCACGGGAATGTTTGTTCCCTTACCTTGGAACTGCATTGCCCTTACACTGGTGCTGGAAAGTTGGTTAGGATTGCGCCCTCGAAAGAATAACTTAAGGCGCAATCCTATGCAGCACCGGAATGGCGAAGCTAACTCGGCAACGCCCTATCCAACGCTGCATAGGAGAGGCTGGAGTCGTCCCCCCATGGCAAGGGAGCATTCACTCCCTTACCGTAGGGGAGGCTCCAGCGTCCCCTATGTGCTTCTTGGATCTGCGCCTGCTAAAGAGCGGGTGCAGATCCGAGGAGACCATGCAGCCTAAATCGGGCCTTGCAGCTGGGCTTAGGATGTGGCCGTATGGTCATCTCCCAAGCCCGCCCAAGTCCCGCCCCCGCCTGCCTCCCTCCCACCAATCCCCATACCGATATGGGACAGAGCCTCCCTTGCGCCAAGTGGCTTCGGTTGGCGCAAGGGAGGCTCTCCGTTGGTGCTCTGAAGCCAACGCTAGGAGTAGCGTCAGCTTCAGAGCTGGAGCGCTGGCGCGGGAGTGCAGATAGCTACTATGACGTAATGTCGATGCAAGGGGAAGGTAGGATTGCACTGCCTGTGGAAGGAGAGCTCATAGTTCAATATAAGGATATCTGTTTCACATGGAGAAGGTTCTGTCCCTGGCATCTCTAGGTAAGGCAGAGAGAAAAATTGTTGTGTGAAACATCAGAAAGTCAGTGCCTGTCAATGTTCACAATATCTAGATGGACCAATGCTCTGATTCAGTGTAAGGCAACTTCTTATGAATGTAGTGCCTGTGGTTATTCCATTTAGCTGTTGTTGGTTCTTTCATTCCTGCCACTAATTTCTGCTTCCTTTTTACAATGTCAGAGTCAGATAGGCCTTGCAACAAAGTCTGGCCCTGGCCCTACCTACTTCCATGATGCACATACTGGACACACACACTGTGTTTGTGGGGCACACCATCCACAAGCTTATTGGCAATGGGTGGTACATTAGAACAGTCTGGGCAGCTTCTCCCCTCCCATCACTGAAGGGGAAAAGTCCCCTTTGGACCAAGACTCACACCATAGCTCCCTCTCCCACCTTCCTCATGGGCCAATGGACTTTCTTCCGAAAGCCCATGTGATGATGGGACATCAGTGATCAGTTTGACTGTTTCCTGACACTGACAGTGATTTGGCTAGTTTGGCCCTCAGTGACAATTCTAGGCTTGTGCTGCCTGGTTCAGACAGGAAAAACTCGTGCCATCTGAGTCTGTCTCAAAGAATCTTCATCATGGTAAAATGATGCAATAATTATATTTAATCCTGACTTTACAGGGTGTATAACTTTATATTCTAAAACAGCAGCCTGTAGGGTAGTGCAATTAAAATATAATAAAAGTATCTGTCTGTTGAACCTTTCAAACACCATGTTCTCAGGCTCCTTTAAGGCATTCTTCAAAACAATGTGCTCTGAGTTGAAATTGCCCACAGGGCACATTTTTTGTCTGCCTCTGCTACGCATGGTTCTCTTTTTGTCCTGATTTTAATCTGTTGGATTTGAATGAAAATGTACGACATTCTCAGTTTTTAACAAGGTGAATCTGAACTTCAAGCAGTGGGTGGTGATGGTGAAAAGACACCATTTTCCATGTCCTCCACAACGAAGAAAATTTGACAGGAATAGCAGCCTAAATTGGGGGTATTGGTCAAGTCAGCATTGCTAGGCATGATCAAGCACTGAAAAAATTCATGCAGTTTCACTAATGTGGTGTTGTGGGTTAAACCGCTGTTGCTGAACTTGCTGACCTAAAGGTTGGCAGTTCAAGACCACGCGATGGAGTGAGCTCCCATTGCTTGTCCCAGCTCCTGCCAACCTAGCAGTTCAAAACCATTTTAAAATGTGGGTAGGTAAATAGGTACCACTTTGTTGGGAAGGTAACGGTATTCCGTGTGCCTTGGTGTATAGTCATGCCAGCCACATGATCACCGAAACTTGTCATCGGACAAACGCCAGCTCTTTGGCTTAGAAACTGAGATGAGCACCGCCTCCTACAGTCGGTCGCAACTAGACCATTCGCTCATGGGGAAATCTTTACCTTTTTATGATTGCACTGCCCAGCAAAAAAATTGTTCTTTTGCTTTGGAGGTTAAACCTTTTCTGGGATATATCTGGGGTGCTGTTTTGCCCTCAGCTGTAGTTTTGGAGATACCGCATACCCACCTTAGATGCTGATGTGCAGGTGACTGGTTGAATCAGCATCTAATGTGGGTATGCCATCTCCAAAACTAGAGCCAATAGGGCCAAACTGATGCTATTTTTTTGATCGATGCCCCTAATATATCCAAGAATAGGTCTAGCTTTTAAGGCACCAAAACTTATGTTGGGCAGTGTTGTTAAATTGAGCAGTAATGTTTTTCAAATGTTCCTGTAAACACTGCCGCCATAATTATTTGTCGATGCTGGATGTACTGCATTAATTAGCACTGATATCATAATTGCTTTCCAAGCACTGTTGTCTTTTTGCAGTCACAATAATGAATCTGGGGCCTTCTGCTCCATAGTACCTTTTACAAAACCTTCAGTGCTGCAGCTCAAGTATTTACAATAAATAGAACTACTGAGGACAGGCCCCAGGGTCAA
>JAJKFI010000016.1:2825329-2890658 GCA_029204185.1 Lerista edwardsae | reverse complement strand
TCCTTGTGAGCAGAGCACTCCTTTTGTTTATGCGGTGCTCTTCCATTCATACACAGAAGCTTTACTCCTGGTGGCATTCCAAATCTTTCCTTTCCCCAGCTGAGGAGACTAGGGAAGTCCTGAACCAGTGTCTGGAGTCAGCAAAAAGCATGATGTGGGTGAACAAATTTAAATTCAACCTGGACAAGACAGAGGTTTGTCTGGTCAGGAGGCCTGTGACTCGGCAGCAATATGTCTGTCAGTCCTGGATGGGTTGCACTCCTCTTGAAGGAGGAGGCCCACAGTTTGCGAGTGCTCCTGGTCCTGGCCTTGTCCCTGGATGTCCAGGTGACCTTATTTTTTTACCAATTTCCTTTAGAAAACTGTACTCTGATGTATTTACCTGCTAGATTCTTACAACAAAACGAACAATGTAACCTATGTATAAGAATTGCCAATTTCCATTATGTTAAGAACTGAGACTTCTGCCGTCTGTCTGACCTCTCCCAATGAATTAGTCTTCAGTATTATATACAATGTTTCAGGCTTTACCAATAGAAAGCATTGCTTTCTAATACAATATACAAGGTGTCCAGGAGCATTTCTGATTTCCCCACTTCAAGGGAACTTTATCTTCATAAATAGGAGCTCCTCCCTTTGGTACACGATAACCTTGTTTTATCTTGACCTTCGTTTTGTTTGCTGTTCTAAAGTGAAGCTGGAAAGTTGCTGATTTTAGCCCTCTCTCTCCTTAATCACCGAGCTTTACTGCATTGGTTGCTCTCTTGCTGATGCAATCAGAATTGGCTGGGAAGTGGATCTTTTTATACATACTCTCTTCCCCCCCCCGCCTCTGTGTGTGTGTGTGCTTGCTTGCTTGCTTGCTTGCTGAACAGAAATGTGAGACACTCTTTTGATGCATACCTGTTGGCTGCTGCTTTGCCAAATCTCTGTGTCTTATCAAGCTCTGGTTTGTGATAAGAATGCATATTTCAGTTCAGACCTTTTATTTATTAAATTGAATAACTTAAATAATGTCCTGCCTTTCTCCCCAAAGGGCATCCAGGACAGCCTACAAACAACATTGTAAAAATGTACAGTATTAATTATAAAACACATTAAAATATAGGATATAAAATACATACTCAGTGTTAAAAGCCAACCAGCGGCAAGCAGCAACTATAAAACGACCCCCATGGGTCTTACAATATGCAGCAGTTAATTAAAAAAAACTATCAAGCACCAGCAGTTGTACCCCTAAATATGCTTAGTTCAGAAGGCTTTTTGAAAAAAGAGAAATGTCTTCAGGCCCCACTGGAAATCTTACAAAGAAGGAGTGGTTCTCGACCCAAAGGGGAAGGAATTCCACAAAACAAGGGGTCACTACCAAGAAGGCACTATTTCTGGCCTCCATCCCCCAAACTTCATTCAATGGTGGTGCTTCCAAAAGGGCCCTCTCAGATGACCAAAGAGGAAGTACCAGATTATATGGAAGGAAGTAGTCTCTCAAATATGCTGATCCCAAGCTGTGAAAGGCTTTAAAGAGCAAAGCTGGCAGCTTGAATTGGGCCAGGAATTGAATTGGCAATCAGTGCAGCTACTGAAGCAGCAGGTCGACAGTCAGTCCATCAAGTTCCAGCAAACGCACAAGCCATTGCCCTCTGCCCTAGTTAAAACATATGGACTGTCTTCACAGTAGAGTGCGTTACAATAATCTTGATGTAACCATGGAATGGACCACTTTGGCTACAGCTGGCCACAGCTGACATCTCAGCATCCAGAAGCAGCTGTGAATCTGCTTGAAGGACCCCCAAACTGTGGGTGTGCTCTTTCAGGGGGATTGCAACCCCATTCAAAACAGCATGATAGTCTGGTACTCCTATTGTGGTTTTCTAAACCAGGAGGTCCTTTGTCTTGTGCAGATTTAATTTCAGCCTATTGGCCCTCATCCAGATCCCAACTGCCTCCAGGTAGTGCTCTAGGATGATAACAGCCAGCCTGGTACCTGGTGAAAAGGAGAGCTGGAACTGAGTGTCATCAGCATACTCCAGATCTCTGGATGATCTCCCCCAGTGGTTGTTAAATAACATACAGGGCAGAAGATTTAGTCGAGAGGGTTAATGCCTCCGTTTGCCTGAAGATAAGAGCTGAACATCTGAAGGTCGCCAGTTCGGGACTACCGGAAGTCTCTGTGAGCAGCAGACCTTGTAAATTGCGACTGATAACAGCTGAGCTGTCTCTGGCTGCCTTGTGAGAGGGGTAGTGTGCCAGGGCAGCTGCTTCTCCGGTGGGAGCAGGGAAGCCGCTTATCAACCAGCAGAAGACAAACGGGCGGCCAGAAAGAAGACTAAATCCAGAAAGATCCATCTGTATGTGTTGTAGTTCTTGCAAAATAGAACGTTTCTGTAAATTGTAAAAACCTTTGGTTTATGAATAAAGTCTGCCTATGTAAACTGCCTTGAGTTACAGTCATTAGAGAAATCTAGTGACCTAAGAAAGGTGGTATATAAATACAAGTATTATTATTATTAATATTAATATAGAAGCCTGGGGCACCCCACATCCCAAGGGCCAGGGTGCCGAACGAGTGTCACTCAGCAGCACTATTGGCCAAAAAGGAGTGGAACCACCACAAAATGGTGCCCCCAACTTGGCCAACTGTCCCAGCTGTTGTCAAAAGCTTCTAAGAGGTCCAAAAGGGCCAGCAGGGATGAACTCCTCCCTTCTAGTCCTTGATATAGGCCATCTATTAGGGTGATCAAGGTTGCCTCCATCCCAAAGCCCAGTCTGAAGCCAATTTAAAAGGGAGCCAAATAATCTACATCATCCACTACCTGCTAGACCAGCTTTCCAGAAATGGGAGGTTCGAGACTGGCCACTAATAATCCAACACAGTTGAATCCAGAGAAGGCTTTATCAGAAGGAGGGTGAACCACCATTCATTTCAATACCATAAGCCCACACACATCCCTCCCTCAACAATGAATTTACTACCCTCTCTGGCCACTTGGCCAGCCCTTCCCAGGAAGGTCCATGCTGGACGGGGATCCATCAGGCAGGCAGATGGCCTCACACTCTATAAAGGATCATGTCCACATTCTCAGGCTCCACAGACTGAAAAGAATGCCACAAACCCAGACTGACAGATACCATGGGAACATCACCACAGATTGTCGAAGTGGGGTTCAAGTAATGGTGAATTTCAGCAATTTTATCAGCAATTTTTTTCATTTGGCTTGGAAACATGTTGCAGCAGGCCTCCATGTGTTCCTTCTGATCTACTAGAGGGCCGGATGGAGTAGGCCTCGTACAACACAAAACAATTCTGCTGGACCTCTCTACACAGACACAACAGTAGCAGAGAAAATGCTTCTCTGCCCTCACTGAATAAGCCCTAAAATGAGCCTGTGTCCAGTCAGTCATGAGTCTTCCACCACTGTTGCTCAAGATGCCTACTTTGCCGTTTTATCATTTGCAGCTTTTCCTTAAATCAAGGAGCCATTTTGAGTCTGCGAGATGGTAGGCATCACTCAGAAGAGATCTCATCCATAGTCCTGCCCATCCCTGTATTCCAGAGATCAACCACGGCAGCAGATTAGTCTCTGGCCTTCTGCGCTTATGAGGGTTAAGAGCTTTGGAAGGGTGGGGGAACTCGTGCGGATGCGCACGCACGCACACACACAGACGTTTCATCCCAGATTCCACTCAACACTTACACAGTCAGCCAACTGCAGGAATGAATGGTTTGAGAAGAATGTCAGCAACTGTGATTCCCCTTCGTACCAAGGTGACTCTATATGATTGGTGTGGTGAAAATTACTACTTGCGTTTTCAAAGGAGAAATCTATATTTAGTGATTTGATAATTTTCTCCACGGCCTTACACCTATAATCCCCTCAGATGAGGGACAGAGAAATCTAAACAGCAGTCACGCAGACTGAGGATTTAACATGTGGCCCTATTCCCTGAAATAATTTTTCCATTTCTTTAGGGAAGTGAACAAAATATTTAAAGCTTTAAGTGACAGTTCCGTCCCTAAGCTTCACCCTGTTGTCTAGATAAGCTATTTTCAACCAGTGGGCTGAGGTACACTAGTGTGCTGTGAATGGTCTGCAGGTGTGCCGTGGGAGTTTTGGAGAGGGTCATTTGTTAGTGAGCCCCCCACCAGCAGCGTGGTGTGCCTTGGTCATTGTCAAAAAATGGAAGGTGTGCCTTTGACAATTTTAGTACCTTCTCACTGTGCCGAGAGATGAAAAAGGTTGAAAATGCTGGTCTAGACGCTGACTTCGATAAAGTTGGGTGTTGACAGTACACTGATTTTAAATTCAAATGTGTTGTGTATGGGCTTGGAAGTATTTTTCTGAGGCTTTTACATATCTTCATTTACAGTTCTGGCTGTTACCACATGTTGTTAACCAGTGACCCAGATCCTTGGTGGTTATAAATCTTCTGAAGAACCACAGCAATTGACATTTGTGACAGAGATAGACCAGCTTGTGCTAGAATTGTCTTCTGCATTCAGAGATTTAAATCATACTTACCTACTCCTCACTGAGACTTTCATTGTGCTGTGTGACAAGGTGATGCAAGGACAACCTGCCGCCACCCATCCCATTGTGTAGTACACCCTATTAGGAGAATATCCTGCTGTTTAAGGGCCCAATCCTATCTAGCTTTCCAATGCAGCTGCAGTGCAGCCCCAAAGGAACAAATGTTCCCTCACCTTGAGGAGGCCTCTGTGACTGCCCCTCTAGTGCAGGATGCCACACGCCCCATTGGCATGGCTGCATCTGTGCTGGAGTGTTGGATAGGATTGGGCCCTAAATTGCTGCAGTTCTTGATGATAATGCATTTCTTGATGATAATGTCTGGGACAGCATTTTCTCAGTGTTGCTCTTCTGAATTCCCCACCCCTACTCTTGCATTTCATTTTTCTGTATGAAAACGTATGTATGTATGAATATTTGTTGTTTATGTGCTATTGAAGAATGCAGTTCTTTAGATGTTCTGGGAGTTTTCTTGGGAATATAGATTTTTTTTTTTAAGGAATATAGATTTTTTTATTTGAAAATTTTTCTTACTACTTCTTTGTTTTACATCCCCGAGCACGAAAAACCATCACATTTCAGATTTTCTTTACTCATCTGACTAATACAAAATCTCTTACCTCTCTATCCTACCACCTAAACATTTTTTTAACACCCTACTACTACTTTCTTGGGAGCACACAGCAAAAGAGCAACATAGATACTGTGCTGCTAGATATGCAAAACCTTCTATATTTCTCAAAAGTGCCTGCCTTTGGTCAGTTTAAGCCAGTAGGCCATCTCCAGACTTTTTATTGCATTGCATTCGTACCCAATAGCATCACTTTCAAGCATGTTCAATGACTGACATTCCCCAGTCATTGTCTGGAGATCTGCCTTTTCTGTGATCTGTAATTAATAAAGATTAAATCTGAGAAAATGAAGTCTGACTATTGCTTTGCCTGGAGGCAGGTTAAGCCAGTGGGCCATCAGCCTGATTTCCTTTGTGTGTCTGTGTCTCTCTCCCATCTTTTGCTAGGAAGAAGCTGACCCTACTGAAAGAGATGCTGGCTGGCTGTGGGGCAGGGACCTGCCAGGTGATAGTCACCACTCCCATGGAGATGCTCAAAATCCAGCTGCAGGATGCAGGCCGAATTGGTACCTCACCTGTCTCTTCTGTCTTCTTGGTGTTCAGGCAGTAACGAGAAATGTCTCTGGTGACACCCTCAATAAAGGAAAAGGACCAAAGCAAAGCAGTGGTAGGAAGGAAACAAGGATGAAGGAGACTGAACTGTTTCAGAGAGTCTCCAAGCAGAAACAGCAATTTTCCCTGATTAGTGGTATCAGTAGATAACCTCCACCTGGTGATATGGAGTTTTTCTTCGCCTTATCTGGATGGAGAAGGGTCTTGCTTGCAAATTCTATCCTAATGAAATGGCATCTCTTGGTGTCTGTGCAGGGGAGAGGAAGGAGGTAAAAGAATAGCTGAGATCAGCTTATGAATTATTGAAACTGGAGCACTACTGCAAAAGGGAGGTGGATCTGTTGTCCCTTGCATTCCTCTGTGACGTTCTTCCTCCTCTTTCCCTCTTCTCCCTGCACTGCCCCCTATCACTGTGTCCTGCAGCATGCCAGTGCTCTTAGCCTCACAAATAACCTTTTTGTCCCAGGAAACTTGTACCTACCATTGTTACGTGGTGTCCCTTTTTCTGGCTGCAAGGGCATACTGTAGACTGGTAATTGCTTTGCACAGCAAAGGTGGGTGGGGAAGGACTGCTGCTGAGTCTGCGGAGCAAAGCTGTTCATTTCCTGAAGCCCCAGTATGGACATCCTTTCAGGCAGGACTATTGTGAATAAGTGCTAGCTCATCACTGGGATAACAATATCTCCTTGGGCTTTTGTTTGCAAAATGGTGGTTGGTCACCTTTGCCCCCCACTCCCTCTGTGTCTCCTGTTTCCAATTGTAATTCAAATCATCTGTTGCAAGAGAGTTAAATTAGAAAATTGCATATAGGTTCTTTCTGCAGCACAAAACTGGGATCTAGGGTCTCAGTTGTGGTACAGACTATGTGCACTATGGATATTGTTAAATAAGTCAGCCCAGAGGATTGACAGTGGCTCCATCTTCTGATAGAACAGGAGAAGTACACCAGGATTAGTTTTGGGGAGAGAAGAAAACAGACAATTTAGATACCAGGGATGTTTAGAGGGTGCAATGTCACTTTTTAAAAAAATCTTAGAACTTCATATGCTGTTCAGACATGTTTAGCAAGTTTTTGATATATCCATAGGCAGTGTGAGCCCGACTGATGGTGCTGTTGCGCTTCCACCCCATTTTATTGTTATTTCTTTGCCACTGTCCCTGGGGTGCAAAAGGAAGAAAGTCACCTGGATGGTGGGAGGGAAGAAAATAAATCCAAAATGGCTGCTTCTGGCATTTGTGTACATCATCATCAGCTGATGCCAGAGGCCTAATGAGGCTACATGAGATGGGAGAAGCAGAAAGAAAGGTAGTCTTAAGCACTGCTCTGTTCTTTGGTTTTTCACCATTTCATTTACTGAGATGTCAGAAAGGAGAAATGTTGTTTAATGTCCTTGCCTATATGTGTTGTGTGATGCATTCATGCTGTAGTATCAGTGTAGTTTGGATGATTGTAAGTTATGATGCTCCTTTGATTTCTGTATAGCGGCTCAGAAGAAACTAATGGCAGCACAGGCTCAGTTAAACCCTTCCACCAGCGCTGGGGCAGCGGAATCCATCGTGGAGTCACGGACAACAGCAATGCAAATCACAAGGGAGTTGCTTCGGAACAAAGGCATTGCAGGACTCTATAAGGGACTCGGGGCTACGCTACTAAGGTAGGTTGTCCTTTGGTGGACGTGGTTTGAAAATCCAAAACAACACCTGTTGTCTGGGTTATAGAGTGTGTGTGTGTGTGTGTTTGTGTGTGTGTGAGAGAGGGGTGGGTGGGTATACAGAGGCTCCTGACTTGAACAAGCAGTTGGACCTGATAAGTTTCTGTCCATTTCCATAGTCATTATACTTAATAATAAATTAGTGTTACTTCCTGGCTTGAAAGTGCTACAATTGACAATAGCTGTTTTTCTTAGTGCCCTCAGTGTACATGGTGCTTCAGACTAACAGAAGACAAAAGCACAGATCTCTGCCACAAGGAGTTAGTATCCACATCTGAAGTGAGGGAGGGGACAGGCAGGAAAGTAAGAGGCAAGGGGAAACAGCATGAATATGAATAGAAGCAGTAGTGTCATTCATTAACCAGGAGACGGAACGCTGGGCGGGACTTACCGCCTGATTGGCTGCGCGCGGTTCTGACGCGTCGCTGTCTTTCCAAGCCCCGTGCGGGCACCCCTGGCTTTGGAGGGGGTGCCCGCTTGCCTGGGGGGCGTGCTAGGTGCTGCAGAGAGCCGTGGAGGGGCGCGCAACCCGGAAGAAGCCCCCGCGGCGGAACGGCAGGCAGCGACGCATCACGGGCTCCCTGTCAATCACGGGGTAAGTCCCGCCTAGCGTTCCGGTACTCTATTACTGAATGACACTACTGAATAGAAGGAATTACATGTATGTAGACTGGCGATTGAGGCCAAGTGATATTAAACCAAAGGCTAATGAATGATGCCCTGTACAAAAATGTCATGGTACCCAGCAAGAATATGATCCTGAAGGGAAATAGAATGACAATGCTTGATGACTTCGGTACCCATGAAAAGATTTGTGGTGCACATGCACACATACAACTCCTTGTCTCTTACACGTGTCTGCTATTTAAGTGTCTCTAAAGCAAACTGCTCTTTCCTTGGTCCTCACAATCTTGCTTCTCCTTATGCAGGGATGTCCCATTTTCCATTGTTTATTTTCCGTTGTTTGCAAACCTAAACCAACTGGGACAGAAGAACCCTGATGTCAAGGCTCCCTTCTACGTGTCTTTCCTCTCAGGATGCCTGGCAGGCAGCACAGCAGCTGTAGCAGTTAATCCTTGTGACGGTAGGTGCACCAGTTAAGTACTGCGTGTGAAGTGGGGGGAGCTTCATCTAATCTACTGTCAAAAGGGACACATGGGAAGAACACACACCCTGATATTTTTGTGTTGGACTGATTATGAAACGTATCATGGGAGGAGGCCGTTTTGTACAGTGAATCGCAGCAACATGGGGAAGGGGGGGGCAAAAGATGAAAGATCTCTTTGAAAGGCCCAGGGATGAAAGACCAAAGTGCTCACCCCATCATTCTGGTCAGTGTGGCGTGGTAGTTCCCAATGATTTTTAGATTTTTCCTTTGAGAAATGTTATGTGTAATATGTACTTTTATATTGGAAAGCTGGCAGTTAATGAGGAATGTGGCAGGGAGGCAGCATAAGGTTTTAAGAGGGAGAGGTTGTCTTTTTTTTTGATAGAACTGGCTCCGTTCCAGCTTGCTGTGTCAGAGGGTGAGAAGGCCACCCGACTCCAACCAACTACCATTTGGCTCACGAGCCATTCCACCTGGTCATTTTAACACTTCTGTGACTTTGCCTAAGATTTGGTACATGAATTTGTTTGCTTTCCTCTTCTGTCTGCATCATATTTTCCTTTTCGATCATGGTTATTAGATTGTAAACTCACAGGCAGGGACTAAGTTTTGTATAGCTCCTAGAAAATGTTAGGTGCTTTGAAAATACGTTGTCATCATGCTGACAGAAAAAAAAAGTGTGTAGGAAAGGCACATCCAGATGATTTAGGCTAATCTGTTCATAGGGACCCAGTTGTCAAGAGTGGTCATAAAATCCTTTCCAGCTCAACAGTGATGTGATCCTAATATGTAGGAAGGCAAAACAGCAAAAGAAAGCTCTAGCGAAATTGAACTCCTACAATCACAGTTCTGGTCTGTATCAGACTCTGCTGTCTTCTTTCTACAGTAATCAAAACAAGACTACAGTCCTTGCAGAGGGGAGTCAATGAGGACACCTACTCAGGAATAATAGACTGTGCCAGGTAAGTGATCTTTTTAATGGTCACCAACAGGTGAAACATGGGCATCTGTCCCAAGCATGAGTATCATTAGGTTGAGCACTGGCTGAGGGCCTATAAGGGCCCACTAACCCACCCACCCTGCCAAGGATCTACCCAACTGATTCTTGTAGCCTCCTGTGAGGCTTGGCATATGTCCACGTCCCATGGCAAGCCCCAGGAGATGCTGAAAAGCCAGAAGCCACAGGAGCCAATGGCTTGCGGACCATTGCTGGTCCACAGACCACAGTTTGAGTAGCACTGAACTAAATTATGTTGTTTTGGGTAGAATTTTTATCTGTACATGCATACCTTGCACTTGCATCTGGTTAGGGACCAGAGCATGGATGAAAATAAAAAATGGATGAATGTTGAAGCATAGCTGTATTTAGCTTGCAAATTTATTTTGGCCAGTGAAAAATGTAAATAACTATACAACACATGCAAATGCACGTGAAACCGCTGTGCGGACCTGGCCACAGTGACCCATGCCCTAGTGACATCTAGATTAGATTATTGCAATGCGCTCTACGTGGGGCTGCCTTTGAAGACGGTCCGGAAACTACAACTAGTTCAGAACGCGGCGGCTCGGGTGGTTGCTGCGGCACGTCGGTTTGACTCTGTCGAGCCGCTGCTTCGGCGACTGCACTGGCTGCCGGTTCTGTTCCGGGCCCAATTCAAAGTGCTAGTTTTGACTTTTAAAGCCCTTTACGGCTCGGGTCCGGGGTATTTGAGGGACCGCCTCCTTCCATACAATCCAACCCGTACTCTTAGATCATCTGGAGGGGCCCTTTTGACTGTGCCGCCACCAGGAGAAGTGAGAGGGGTGGCGGCCAGGAAGAGGGCCTTCTCGGTGGTGGCCCCCCAACTTTGGAATACCCTCCCCTTAGAATTGAGAACTGCTCCCTCTCTGTTAACATTCCGGCGGGGGCTGAAGACCTTTTTATTTCAAAAAGCTTTTAGTTGACAGGTCTGGCGGGCTGGCTGGTTTATTATATTTTATGATCCACTGGTTTTTTGTTGCTTTTAAATTGTACTGTTGTTGGTTTTAATTGTTTTATTGTATTGTTTTTTATATTGTTTTTAAAGTGTTTTTAATGTTAGTTTTTATACTTTGTCAAGCCGCCTTGAGCGCCTTTAGGCAAATAAGGCGGGATACAAATCTCCTAAATAAAATAAATAAATAAATAAATAAACCTAAATAAAAGAAAAATAAACAGAAGAATATTGACAAACATCGTGGAAGGTTATATGAAATTGGACAAAAGAGGGAAGCATGTGGATGAAATTCGTAAAGTATATAATTGAAAGTGGTTAGAAAAGCAAAGCAATGAAAGTCAGCTGGAGGAAAGTCAAGGTATGCCTGTATATGAATGTTTAGTTGATTTTCTGCTAGAAATATTTAAAGCTACTTAAAATCCAATTGTGAGACCCTTATTAAAATGTAATAAAGCCGCTAACTACGCCCATTTGTAGGTTCCAGCTTTGAAGTGATCCTCTACCTTGTCCCTGATTTTTCCACTGTTCTCAGAACCCACTGTTAGTAAGCTTCAAAATCCACCCTGCCACCCACCTTGACTCCAGAGTGATTCTCAGCCAATCCAACGCCCTTGCCAGCACTGCCCCTGACCAGCCAGTACGTTGGTCCCTCAAAAAACGCATGCTGAAGGCAGTGATCCAGCCCTTCTTTGCATAGCTCCTTCTTTGTGTGGTCCCTTCAAACAAATCCCACACTTCCTGTTTTGTTTAAAGGGGCCACACGAGGAAGGAGTGAGGTGAGTGGGCAGGGATGAGAATTTCCACCTTCCATGTGGTTTCTTGGGAAGGTGCACATGGCGGCATTGGCAATCTGCTTCCTTACTGCCTTGCTTTGCTCCTTCCTTGCATGGTCCCTTTAAACAAAGGATGGAATGCACTCAGCAGAGACTGCACAAAGAAGGAGCAATGTGAGCTGGATCGCTGCCTCCTGATCTGCTTCCTGGTTGTTTTCAGCCTTTCTGTCTATGGCATGCCGGAGGAAAGTGGCAATGGGAAAATCAGCATGAAAGATACCCCAAGCCTATTTGCTGTTCCCCGCAAGCCACCACTCCACATGGGTTGCGTCGTGGATGGGTTCAGCCAGCCTCCAGTGTTAGTCCCAAACAGATTTGTAAGAATTATGGGTTTGCTTTCCTCAGGCAAGGCTGTTTAATGTAGCAATGAAAGCCTCAGCCAAAAACTCTGATTCTATCTTGTTTTATGTATTGTCCAGCAAAATATCCACTGAGATTTATATATTGTATATGTATGTGAGTAAACATGTATAATGTGCTGATACTATGCCACAAGGTAGCAAATATCAAGAAATGGAAGGATGGAAGAGAAAAATGCTTAGAAAAGAAAGGGAGGGCTTGCTTTACTTAGGGGTGAGGGGAAGTTTATTATTATTGTGTAAATACTTTTGAATGTGAACCTGAGAAGGCTGTTCAAATCCCAGCCCTAGAAGGATTGGCTTCTATGTTTGCTTCTTTTTCTCTCAACTCCCTCGTGACTGCTCGGCTTACCTTGTAATCAGAGGCTGTTCGTGTTCATGCATATATATGCCCCTGTAGCTAGCAGGTGCTGCACAAGGAGGAATTGTGAACACAGCAGCAGGAAGTGTGTGCACATGCAGACACAGTCTCCAGCAGATAAGCAAAACACAGTGAGATGCTGAGCAGGATCGGAATAGGCAGTGAGGCGAGGAGTCTCAGAGAAGCACCGTGCTGAGGTGCAGCAGGGGAGTTGGCTGAGGAGCTAGGACAGTCACAGAGAGTTTTCCAGGTGGGGAGGGGCACCAGACAGGCAGAAGGTCAAGATCAACTTTAGACCTTAGTGGGAGCTACATGTTTGCAAGTGATGTTCCACCCATCCATGCCTGCCTACAGCATAATGGGAGTAGCATGGTGGAGGTAGTAGAAATTCTAATTGCCTAGGTTAGGTGAAGGGGGAATTGTAATGTAGGGAAATGCACATAGTTTCATTGGTTCTTTTTGTGTACTTTTTTAGGAAAATCTGGCAGAATGAAGGTCCCACAGCCTTCTTGAAGGGGGCGTATTGCAGAGCTCTGGTCATTGCTCCGTTGTTCGGTATTGCACAAGTGGTCTATTTCATCGGCATTGCTGAATTCATCCTAGAGATGCTCCCAAGGCGCCAGGATTAACCCCTCACACTTCTTCCCATCCAATTGGAATTCATCATAGTATTATTTGTCATCATGGTGTCAGAGCAACAGCACAAAGGGTTAAAGCAGTTAACAGAGGGAATGAATGTTGTCTCCAAACAAAATTGTTTTTCCTCCAGTCAACATGGGCCCCACCATTACCTTAAGGAGGATAGCTAATTATGCATATCCTTTTTTAATTAGCAATGTCAAAGACACTGGTTAGCACAGACTGGCCTTGCAAGGGGAAGGTGACCATGTCTTCTGAATTGCCAACAAATCCAGAAGAAGCAAAAGAACTTGATGTTTCCCCTCATGTGAGTATCGGGCCTCTGTGGAAGACAAGGAAGGGTACAGTCCCCTAAAAAAGGAGACCAATTGAAAAGGCAGATAATTGCTGAAATCAAATTTTTTGTTTTTAGATAGTTCTTCTAATGGTCCCTTCCCTGCAAAAATGAGCTGGACTTAAATGAACTCTTTAGTTATCAAAGGAGGGGGGAAAGGGAAAGGTGCATCTTGTATTCAGATTTTATCAAAGGGACTGTATTTATGCATTCAGCCTCTGTAAGGAACATGTCTATGGGAACACAGTGCTGTCCCCAAGGTCTGTCATGTACTCACTGTGGGAGAGAACTGGATAATTTTGGGATCCATTTTTTTTATACATATGCTTGATAAAAACCTGACCCAGTAATACATTCCTTTCAATCAGCCTGGCTGATGTGGTAATGCTGCTGTCACACCCAGTGTTTCAGTTGTCTGTGTCTTTTGATCTGTGCCTGAGCTGTGTGTTCCTCGCCTGTTTCCCTCTGGGAGCACAGAGAATGCCAAAGGGCAATTTAGGAAGAGTCGTGGCTGTAAATAATGCAAAAAGCCAGGTGGTACAGAGAGACTTCGCTCAGCTGAAGCCAGTGGAGATGGGTCCTCTTTCCTATTTCTTGAGGTTCAGGTGCACCAAAGTCAAAGGAGTTGTGCTATATATCAGCTGGATTACCAGTTCTTTACTCCAGTCCAGTAAATTGATTTTCTTATTCAGGCTAAAATTGGCAGCTGACGATGTTTTATATATCTATTACTTCAACAGAAACCTCTGTATACAGTTAGTTCCACAGGGACAGACTCGCTTGCTCTCTCAGTGGTGAAGTCTGGTTTTCCTTTGGTCTTCCTAGTGTTGCAAAGGGGCAGTAGGTACCAAAATACTCATACCCAATGCTAATGTTGGCCGTTTCTTCTTTGTTTTGCTGCTTTCAACCTAACAAATCCAGTTAGTTCCACTTCTTGCTTCTCAGGTGCTAACATTACGCTGTTTGAATTTCCAACACTGCAGGACCATTTAAAAAGATAGAGATGTGACTTGAGGTTTTGCAAAAACCCTTGTGTTCAGGTACCAAAAACAATCTAAATTGTGACAACAGTTTATGTGTTTAGAAGGTTTTTTACATGCAACTTGAACTTTTTGTTATTGTTCAGCTTCCACAGATTGCTTTAGGAGAAATTTCTCCTTTCCCATTCCATAGAAAATAATTTTGTGCACAGAAGGCTTCTCTAGTCACTGCTGACCTTGGTGGTGGTTTAAAGTATGAATAATAGTCATGTTACTCTTGGGCTCTTTGAACAACAGTGGGGGGAAAGAATATTTTTATATGACTTTCTTTAGGCTTTTCCATAATTATACTGTATAAATAAGACTTGATGGCTCTGGGTATAAAGGGTTATTCCCAACTTGCCTTGCAACTCAAATGTTACAATCTGTCTGTTCTGGAATGCTGATTGTAAGGTTGTTCAGCTGCTGGCTCACAGAAAAATTTGCAAGGACAGAATTATAATAGGAACTACATTTAATCATTTAATTTGCTTCATTTCATGCCTGTTTTTTCATCACTGTAAGTCCTTGTTCACTTTATCATTTAATCAGTGTTCCGAACTTGTTTTTCATTGTCTGTCTCACTCAAATGACTAAATGTCACTCTGAAGGAAGGCCTTAATTTAAAGACACATCGCCACTGTTTTCAAATATGACATGTTGAAGCTCACCATAAAATCAGAGATTCTTTTTTCAAGAACATCTGTGATTGTATCCAGTACTTCTGACACAGAAATCAGCAATTTTTGAGGTGTTCTAAGAAGCACAAACTTGAGGGTTAGGCAATGCACTTTATAAGCAAGGAGTAGTTGAAACCTTATTTTTAAGCAACCCATTGCAAGAAATCTTTTATTTCTTCAAAAAATATGTTTGTCAAGTGAAGAAAAACTGAAACAAAATGTAATCTGGAATGGTGTGTCTGTGATTTATGGTTTGAACATTTATTTTTAATTAACAGGTAAATCTATATGAAATGAATGAAAGGAAGGGTTTGTGTAGAAATACTGGTGTAAACAAATCATCTGTGCCTAAAAAAATGTTGGAGTTGACATTGCCACCACTAAGATTGCTCCAGCTTGTTTGCCAAGCAAGCTTCCTGCTGATAAGTGGGTCAGCATGCTTCTAGCAAAGGGAACAGTTACTATTTTCTGACAGAGAGGAAAATATTCCAAATCCCCAATTTTAGTAAAATGTAATAGTGTTGTTTTTCCGAGTTGTCCATGCCATCTGCTGCTTTAAATGTATAATGTTGACAAATGCTTGTTGCATCAGTTCTAGGACATGTCTAACTGCAGATGTAAACCAGTTTCAAATGTGCTTAACCGAGTATTACACTTTTAAAAAAAAATTAGAGATTCTGTGGCTTCCATCAAGGAACCTTGGGAATTATGATTTCCTCTGGGTATAAAGAAAGCTGTTGTGGAAATCCTTGAACTTTGACAAAACTGCAGTTCACTATATTCCTAGTGAGGAAGCTGTAATTAGTTTACATGTGCAGTGTTGATGTGCTCTATGCTTTCAGACCCCAACTCCCAAAGGCCACATACAGTATGCCCATATACTCATCTAGCTATTGTGCTCTGGGCGCATCTATTGTATACAAAAACATACTTCCTCATTCCAACAATTTGAAATAGATACTAATGCCTAGTTGTGCACTCATAACCACAAATAAGGATTACTGCTTTCATTCAAATCTTAATCGTGCACTGAAATAATAACATGCATCTTTTTGTTTCTTTAACCACACTTTTGAACTTATAAGACAAAGTGTGTTAAGAAGTAACATATATTATATCTTCTTAACTATTCCATACTAACCAAGAAACATGTTGGTTCTGGTTACTGTAACTCTTTCACTAAATAGAGATCAGCTGTACCAGTTTGTGCAAGCATGAAAAAGTCACAGGTTTTTAGTTCTGCAGGGTTCAGCAAGCTCTAGAGACCAAATGGTAGAGACTGCATTGAACAAAATTGCTTTTTAAGAGAAAGGTACTCTGAATGCTGTTTTGGGATCTGATGTTCACAGCAGATTTTTGCACCTTTCCAAATCCTTATTTAAATGAGCCTCTGAAGATGGATGCATATGACAAGTTTATGACAGGACAGCACCATCTTGTGGTGACCTTTCCATGTTGTTCTATGATAGTGACATTTTTTTCCCATGAATGTGGTCCCTAGGCTGTCATTTAAACTGCGACTTAAAGAGAATTTATATAGAGAAATCTGACCACCTGAGAAAAGACGGGGAATATTACTGTGGTGACTAACATTTTAGTGTCATAATTTTTTGTACTAAATCACCTGAATCTACAATCCCTATTCAGGCATGCTTCAGCAGAAAATTTGTGCCCCAGACAGGAGAGATGTGTAAAGTCCAATGTATGAGGTAAAAAAGCCAGAGAAAAGTTAGTTCTACCTCATATGTATATTTAATACATTTTTATTTTTGTTGTCTTAATTTATCATTAAAATGAAAATTTAAATATAATGAACAGATAACCTAATAAAATACATTCAAAAACCTATTTGTGCCTGGCTTGCCTCTTATCAATCATATGTATATTTTGTCCTCTGAATTTTTGGCAACCAGGTACTGTAAAAATATATTAGTTACACCATTCATCCTAATTTAATAATCATTACAATATGGTTAATATTGGCAGACAAGTCCTGAGAAAAGAGCAAATATTTATCACAGATTTTCTATTATTAGAAATTGTGATCACTCTGTGTGTATGAAACCATATAATTTTTAATGGATAATGATTAAACAAATATTTTTCCCTCAATACACAATTTTTGTACTTTGGAATATTCCCAAGCATGTTTCTGAAAGGAGCCTTTATTTAAGCCTACCCTTAGTATTCATTAGCAACTGTAGCTTCCATTTAAAATGTTATCTTCACTAGGTTAAATTTACTTAAAATCTAGTTAATTTAACTGTGATTTTCTTTGGGCAGACTTTCAAAAGAAAGCCCAGCCCTTCCCTTTGCAAATATTTAAATGTGTGCATAGTTAGGCAGTGTTCTCATCTTCTCTTCTAGATGGGCTGTCATCAAAATCTGTGACTTAAAAAACCCCCTGTGTTTTGCCTTTTCTTACAACCCAAGCCTTCTTTCTGATGTGACTCTTTGAATTTATGGAAGCAGACAATGAATTGTCTTTGGTATTTATTTCTGCTGCATAAATAGTAAATTGGAACAGGGTAGGGGGGAATATGGTCTGGGAGGCAGCCTGGCCTGGGGTGTGTGTGGGGGTGGAGCCTGGATGTGGCATCCAAGCTCCTGCCCCTGCGCCGTGCGGGAAACCTGGATATGCACCTGCTATACAGCAGGCCCAGATCCAAGTAGCTCATCGGGTGGGCTGGCGTCTACCCTGGGGCAAGGGAACGATCGCCCCCTTGCCTTGTGGAGGCTCCAGGCCACACCCAACCTGCGTTGGATACAGCACAGGAACACTGGCCCGTGCTGTTCAGGCGCAGGTTAGGATTGCACCCTCAATGTTATTGAAGAAACCGTTGGTGGAAATCTTTAATCCTGGCTTTGTTCTCTCAGCATAACTCTTGAGTTCTTCAACTTCAGTAGGCAATATATGTTATCTAACTCATCCTTCCTTCACCATAATTGAGGAAAAACTCCCAAGTGACTAGCATAGAAGTGGTGTGTTGTTCCAGTAGTAATGAGAAATCTGGCTAAAGGGTATAGAACTGGTTTTCAGATCAAGTATGTGTGCTATCATTCTGATCAGTTTAGTTATAAAAGAAATGCATCAAGGAATGTCAAGAAATTGGTTGTTTTGGTGTTGCATCATTTAAAGCTAGTTCACCATCAGGCTATTCATATGGCTATTTTTGAAATAGAAAAACCACTGTGGTGGGTTTTCCTTGGAGTCTACATGGTTAAATTGTGGCCTTCTGGATGTAACTTCTATAACTGTAAAACTAAGCCAGAAGGCCCAAGCCTCAGAACCACAAATGGTTCTGTTTCTATCACACTTCATCAACTGCCTCCAGATGGATCTGCTCTGAATATGAAATATTTTGTGCATTTAGTGTAAAAATCTCAAGGCCACTTTTGTAGAAGAATATTACTGGGTCCTCATGGGAAAAGAAACATACAGTTCTGTGTATGTGTGTTAAAGCAAATGGAGACCACAAAAAATGTCCGCTTGTGTATTTTGCTTCCATTATAAAAATGCAGCTGTTGACATTGCTTCTCAGCTCACCCTTTCTGTTCCCCCCTTTGCCAACATGTAGTGATGCTGTGCAGAATTCTTGCTTTATTGCATTTTGCTCAGTCATTCTCCCCCGTGTTGTTGTTTTGAAGCTGAGTGGATTGCTCACTTCACTTGCGTTCTGTTCAGCCTGTCCTTCCCTGATGACTATTGAGGCTGAGCAGAATTTCCATGCCTGTAAGCAATGCCTGTTTCCTCCTCCATCACAGCAACAGTGTTCCTTCTTGTGCTCCAAAGTATCCAATTATCTTGACTCACTTCCAGAATAATCTAACTATGCATGCATGTGCAGTCTGACTTCTTTTGATTAATTGTGAAATTTATAAAATAATCTGCTCCCCACCCCAAAAGACATGATTTTACTGCATATCGTTGTGCCTCCCATCATCAGGGGCCAATTCTTGCCCTGGGTCTGTTTTAGTGCCCAAATTATCCATATGCAGGACACCTTGATGAATAGGAATAGGGAGAGCAGTGACATTTTGGCATAGACCAAACTGCACCTTTTCTTAAAAGTGGGGGGAGGGAATCATGTGAGCCGACTTCAGAGGAGCTCTGTGTGCTCTCCAGATTTGTGGAGGAGCTTTGTGCGTTCTCCTTATAAACATTATAGCATTGCAATGTGTTTGTTAATATACTGTAAACTGCTCTTGGTTTTGAGTCGTCCCCCCCCCACCTCCCATGTATTTGTGTTAGGGCTATTTGCTTTCAGATGGACTTTCAAAGGTGATGCAGGGCCCTGTTTGGGCCTTGTTTTCCAGCATAGCCAGTCACCACTGAACTCCATACAATGCTACCATTTGCTGGGGCTTTTGGTAGTTGCAATTCATCTTATACACACATGGGATACGAACGGTTTCTCTTGTGAGTTTGGCCATAAATGTTGGTGATATTCTTCTGTTGTTTCTTTTTGTAGACCCTATGGTGAATACCTGCAACTATGTAGGCTGCAATCCTATCCACACTTACATGGGACTAAGCCCCATTTTGACTTTAATGGGATTCTGAATAGACATGCATAAGATTGGGCTCTTAATGATCATTATCTAATGTGTTATTTTTCATAAGTTTTTAAAAATTTAGTACAAAGCAAAATGGACCTTGGCTGCAATCCTAAGCATAGTTACTAGGGAATAGGTCCCATTGAATTAAATGGGGCTTACTTTTGAATATACATGCATAGGACTTGACTTGGATAAAAAGGTCATTTGCACAAACAGAATATATTTCTGTTGTGAGCCGTGGGGGATATTTTATACTTGCCATCTGCAGCCCCTGGTTCTCTCCCCAAATTACTCTGGAGTGACCCCTGACCCTTTGGAGCCAGTTTTTAAGGACTAGAGATGCGGAGGGAATCATGACTGCATGAGTTGAAACATCTCCTGCATGAACTGAAACATCTCCTCAAGGAGTGAGTTTTTTGGATCTAAACCTTAGTGACAGTCATACTATGAAAACGTAACCTGCTGAAACTTGATTCCCATCGTTCACTTATTGCAGAAGCCATTACATGTTAGGACAAAAATATATTGCTGTTGGAATAAGCCCAATGTGGAAGAACAAGCCAAAATGTTGGCTGAACTGTGAAATAGTGCTGATGTGTTTCCAATCTCCTTTTGTATATAAGACAAAGTGAATAGCCTTCATGAAACAAACATGTGAAATGTTAAGCTACTGATTTGTTGATGTGCAGCCACTAAAACCTGAACTATTGGCATGATTTTTTTAAAGATGTCACATGAGGGCAGTTCAGAAACAAAGATCCTATCCCATAGCATGTGGTTATGATGTGCAGAGTTGATTGGAGAAGAGGAGCTAGAAAAGACTGTTGCAGAAATGGCTATTTGCAGGTATTCAGTAGCAATGTTTAGTATGAGGGTTGAAAATGGATTTATATGGGAGGGAATAGCTGGCTAAAATATGCACAGGAGAAACCTGAAGGTATGAAGAGTTCATGCAGGGAGAAACAAGGAAGATCATGTGAATAGAGACAATTCCAGGAAAAGGGACAAATGTGGCACACCCTCCGTAGAAGGTCATGAGTGTTGTACCCTGCCCAGTTCTAAACCGGCCAGACTTTTTTGGTTTATCCACCTCTCTTTAGGCTGATTTTCAGTGAACAAATTTTCAACTTGATTGCATTTAAATATGTGAATCTGGGCCAATGAGTAGTAGCTATTTCTCTCCCCCGCTCCATGGAGTTTTGTATATAATAGTATTTGTACTAAATGAGGATTATTGGCAAAAATGCTTTTTCAAGATGCAAAGAAAGCAAAGTGGAAAGGCCTGAATGAAAGTAGATCTCTTCAAGAGACATGTCACATTGCACTTGGAGAGTTTGAACTGGCAGTTTCAGTTCCTTAATATCAGGAAAATATTCAGAGGCATTACTAGGACAGAGCCCAGGTCCTATGCTAAGGGGGCACATGACTGCTCTAGTTACAGAGGAATGCTGATGGCTTTGCACCTCCCACTCCTGCTTGTGTGGAGGCTCCCTTTTAAGGGGAGCCTTCATAGCAGAAGAATAGGGGTGTGAAACTGCAGCAGCGGTTTTGTGCCCCTCCTCTGGGGAAATCCCAGAAGTGGCATCACAATGCACCAGGGCAGTGCATTATGCCTCTGAAGATGTCACTAGGTTTATATGCAGTGAGAGTGTCTCTTTAGCTTTGACTTGTTCTTGCAAAGCCTAGATTCTGTCCTTGACCCTTCCTGAGCCAGGATCCAGTGGTCTGAAGAAATGCGCTAAGCCCAAGTTCTAAACTGACAGTGTGGCTGCAGTGCCTGACTCAGGGAGCAATCCTAACCTGGAGTTAGGCCAGCACAAGTCCCTTGTGCCAGCCCAGGAGTGTCGCAAACACACCATAAACCGCATTTGGACCACTCTCAGCGTCAGGAAGGTCAACGCATGACTCTGACAGTGGTGCAAACGTGCTTTATGGTGCATTTGTCACACTCCTGGGCTAACACAACGGACTTGTGCTGGCCTAACTCCAGGTTAGGATTGCACCCTTGGGACGATGCTGCACTAAACAGGTTTCTGCATATTTCTCTTTGTGGAATGGGGCACCTTTGAATTCCTTCAATCTGCCACATGGGTAAGAAATGCACCTGTGTGGCTTGTTATGTAGGAATCAGCTGCTTTGAATCAGCCACTGATAAATGGCCCTTTGCCCAGCTCCCATGTATTTCTGTGCCACAGTCCCTGTTGTTTCACGGCCATTACATGGTGTCCTCTATTGTGTACATTTTTCAAATGCATACTAGCTATGCGACAGTTGTGTGGGAAGATGAATCCTGTGATCTGTGGACCAATGTGTGGATTATGTATGACCTCTGGGCTACAGTGAGCCTGGCACTTAAGAGTTAATGTTCATCTTCCCAGTTGCATATGAGGCAGTCTGAATGAGCAAGTAATGGTTCTATGGCTCTGACGTATTGTATCCAGAATTTTTTTAAACATTCCTGTTACTTAGAGAACACATTTCCTTATGCTCTGGGATCAGTTTCTGAATTCAGTTTCCATGGCGATAGTGACTCTTCCCTAGTCATTCCAAGAATAGCTGGAGAATGGAATATACCTATTCTAGAGACTTACAGTGAAAGCCTTTGCATTTCTACTCAGAAATAATTCCCAGTTATTTCAATGGAACTTACTCACAAGTAAGTGTGTAAGATTGCAGCCTTAAGAAAGCAAGTAACAGGAGAGAGAGGTATCTCAGTCAAGCCTATCTTAAATACTGAATTTTCCTCCTTGAAGTACTGAGATGGACCAAGTGTGAGATTATTGAGGCCGTTCTGACTACGTTATGCGGTTCTAACTAAACGCAGCACTTTTTAAACCCAATGGGTTTAAAAGTTGTAGTTTCCTCACAGTGGTTGGGATCGGTTTGAAATAGCTGCATTGTCTTTTCCTGATTGCTTCCTCTCCAAAACACATATTACAGCTTCATTGAGAGACTAAATTTTTAATGCCTTCAAAGGTCACGTTTCTTCCTAATTAGCACATTTCTGGCTGCTGCTTTTTCTCTGTGGAATATCTGAGGTGCTGCTGTACCCAGTGAGAAATCAAATGTCAGCAACTACCCATCTGCAGAACAGCCCCATAGGCCTGCCTGAGGCACTTCTGTAGGAATACGTCTGGTCATGTTGTTGGTTTCTCTTATTCTAAGGGTCCATCCAGACATAACTAAAGGAGGTTTCTCCCACAGATTGAGCCTGTCTTCCCCCTCACCTTTTATCAGCCATTGCCTGTGTTGTCCCTCCCAGAGCATGACTGTTTTGTTCATTTTAAAGAATTAAGTGCTTTACTCTTTTCCCCACAAAAGGGAAATCCATGTTTAAAGACCTGGAAAGGTATTCACTGGATGACAGCAGGGTGACAGCACAAGCGCTAGATAGCCAGCACTGCATACATCAAGTTTCTGCTGTAAACTGGCATGTACAATTTCTCCAGACCAGTCTTGGATAGGGAACTGTATATTTGTACACATGTGGTGACTGTACTTCCCAGGAGCTCAATCACTTTAACAATGTTCATATGCACACCGGAAGAGCCTAGTATTGGAATCCCAAAATTGATATAAATAGATTCAGGCAGGAAGAGGAGTCAACAAACTCCTTGACAACCTAATTTCTGGCATAAAATCTCTCTTTTGTCATTTGACCTCCACTGGCACATTTAATGTAAGCAAGCAGGACAGTTAATTCTGGTTCGTGTTGATAAAAATGGCACATTTTAAGGTAAGTAGAGAGCTTTAGAATACATAACTTGGAATCTGTGGCAAAGGAAGAATCTGTCTTACATTGGGAAGACAAATTAGGGATTAAGGCTGAATTTTTTTTATGCACTTTCCTGGGAGTAGGTCCCATTGAATGCAATGTGACTTCTGAGTTGACAGGCATCAGAGTGTTGCTTGAAGTTGGTTTAATGGGTTCCATTTAATCAAGTGGCTGTGATTCAGAGAGAACACCTTTTGGCATCAATCTCTGCAGAGCTGGTGCCTGGTAGCTCTGAAGCAAAGATTTGCACTGGTCCTCCATGATGCCCTGACATGGTGCTTAGGTACTATCCATGATGCCCTGACATACCTTAGGTGCTATCACTGCCTCTGGATCTGAAGTTTGGGGATCGGCCTGGCCAGGTAGGCCCTAATAGAGGACATGGACCCTTGGTGGGTCTGGCCCCAGTCTGGCTTACATGCATGCACCAGAATACTCTGTGGGCTGCAACAGTGTTCTCTCTTTCTCCCTTTTGCTTGTGGAAGCAAAGCATTCCAGTCAGCTGAACAAATCAAGTTCTGACACTTGAAGGGCTGCTGTCAATCTGTACTGGGGTAAACGGGCCAATGGTCTGATGCAGTGCCAGGCAGCTTCCTATGTTTCTAAGACAAATACTGTGAGTGAATCTGAGGGGCAAACAGCAACCCTGGTTAAATATTTAACCCTCTAAAAAAATCCTAATATGAATAGTTTCCCTGTGGAAACAGTAGGACCTGGTATATCAGTTTTGCGCAAAGTGCACATTCAGTGGGCATATATATTTGTCTGTGTGGATGTTAGGTATGTTGAATTTAGCTTCTTCTGTGTGGCTGCATTTGTGTAGGGATGTGCACCATTTAAAATTTCTTGGGAATGTGAATGTTTTGAAGTTGTTCTAACACTGGTTGCTCTTTTGAAAGAAAGCTCAGTTCTGAGACTGTGGCCTTGGAACCACCAAAGTCATCGGTGGCCCTTCCAGTGACCTCCTTGGGCCATTATGTGAATGACGACACTGGGGCAGCCCAGCACTAACTATCCTCCTCAGTTTGCATTGTTCATTTCTTACTGTGTCTGCTTCCTCCATTCCCCCTGTCCTGCTTCCCTAAATGCTTTCCACTCCACAGTTATTTCTGCAGTGGTGTGGATTGGTTAGCATCCAAAACAGTGCTGAAGAGAAGAGTAGAAAGGTTGCTTGAAGGAACTTCCCCATTATTACTCCAACACAAAGAATGCTCTTGCATTCTCTGCTGTTGTGAAAGAGCATTGATAGTTACTCTTTCAGGGCTCAACGGGCATTGTACTTCTAAAGAACCCTTTTCCTCGGTGTTCTTTCTGTTTGTTTTTGGTGTAGTTCCCTGAGCAGTAATAATTTAAAAGTTCAATAAATTCCTTCATCATAATGCACCTCTTTTAGCAGCACTAACCTTTGTTAAAAGTGTGACTGGCTGGATTATTTTCATTTTATGTTAATTTATTTGCTGGTATAAAAACAGGATTTCGTCAGTCATTTTGAACACCCATTTGTTCAGTTATGTTATGTGGTGCTTCTAGTAATGTTTGCATTTTCAACATTGTATGTGTGTGCGTATGAATTTTTTTGTTTGTGAGGCATACAGTCCCTGAATGGCGTTTGTCAGTTAACACCTTTATGATGTGATATCCTGTTGCTGTAGGAACCCTGGGCAATTATTGTACTGCTTTTTTTTTGAAACTGCTGCTTAAAACAAAAATAAAAAGGAGAGCAAACTTTTTCTCTTGAAGAGTTTTAAAAATAACTTTTGTGTATTGTCGTGTAAAATAAATATTCTAAACAGACCTATGTGTGTTTCTTCAGTGCTGTTGGGGTGTTTTTGTGTCTTGCTGATTTGTATTTTCTGTACTTCACAATAACGGCCTACAGTGGAGAAGTTTTGTCTCGACTTTACAACACTGAATTGAAAAACAAGGATAGGCATAACCTTCAGAGGATTTTTGGATGTTGAATGGGGTTGGGAATTCTTCTCTGCAAGTCCAGATGGTGACAACTTATCAGAATCTTGGCAATCTTCTGAAAATGAACCACAAATTAGTGTTGCCAAGTGTAAGTGTAAGTGAGAATCCGCTGGTTGAAAGCTCACCTTAAAGAAGCATAGAAAATGGAATTTTGGCATTGAAAAACAGAATCAGTTCATCCCTCCACTAGGAAGAATACGTAATGATGTATTTAACCACACACATACACTCTTGCTCAATTTTTTTAAAAAAGAAGTAAGCTGGTTCAGATCATATAGTACCTCCTTTGCCTGCTTGTCTCCATATGTTAAGACATGCACGTGGCACCTATATGTCCTGGTCTCTTGGGGCTAGTAAAGCTTTAGCAGCATGTATAGAGGAACCACTTGGATAAACCACCCCTTCCTCATAAGGAAACTAGCCCTGATGGCACGAGGAAAGGGGTGCAGGTCTCTTTAATACATGGGGCTGAGTTGGGATGTTACCCAGACCAGTCTGTTATAAATTTCTTAGAACCCAGTGCCTGACACTCTAGTTAGTTCATGGAAGAAAATACATGTATGTTCAGTCACCCTATTTACAGTGCTAATGGTTACACTTAAGGTCAAACTAGAAGGCAGCCTGAATGAATTCTCATGAGGGAAAGGGAACATTTCTCCCCTCCTCCTTATACTCCTTTTCATGCAGAGTAGTCCCACCCAACTCTTTATAGGACCATACACATGGATTATTTGTCACATCTAGTCACAAGTCTAGATTTTTTAGCTGCCTTGGGCATCCCATTTATTTGGAGGAAAGGTAGGATAAAACTTTTAAAATAAGAAAATAAATCATGACACAGCAATTTTGGCACCAAGGGGAAATGTGTTTTTATATGTGTTAGCAAAAGACCCAATCCAAGTAAACACAGTGGGTGGCTGAGGAGATAGACACAATAAGTTATAACATATAGAAAGATGTGGGAAGACAAGGCATTGCAAGCAGGTTTTTCCAGCTTCTGGGCTCTCTTGATTGAAGTAGCTACTTGCCTGACTGCATCTAGCCAAGAAGGCTCATTATGTTGCTTGGTCTTCCTATTTACTGGGATAAGGCAGGACAGTAACATAAGGCTCAGATAGGCTCCTACCCACAACAAAAGTCTTACTCTGCTGAGCCAGAAATATCTTAAGTGCAAGATCTAGTCTTGCAGCCATTTCACTTGCAGCCATTTCACCTTCCAAAATGGAGCTACCTTGGACCTAGAGGTGGGGGTCTGGGTAACCCCATAATATCAGTCTATTCAGAGCAGTGTTCAAAAGTGTGGAAAAGCCTGCATGGCTCCTATAAAACTCTCAACAAACTGGACCCACACTGTTTCCAAACTCTTATTCGGTTAAGTGGTGAAAACAAACTTGGATCTTCCATTTAAGCTCAAATTTCTATACTGAACTTCAAGGCAGAACCTTCTCTTTCTGCATAGTATTGAAAAGCTGTGCAGTCATGAACAGTGGTTGCATTCCATTTGGGATAGCTTCTCTCAGGGTGGATTTGATTTAAATTAAGTTGATTTAAATCACTAGTAAAAAGGCTTGATTTAAATCAGCTCGATTTAAATCACAATTTTTAAAGAGCAACTGTCATCTCTGTCCCGCAGCAGCTCCTCCTCTGACCCACTGTTGACTCACTGACAGTCCCATTCACTATAAGGGGACAGCTGATAATGCGGCAGTAACACAACAAGGTGAGGGACGTGATGGGCAGCAGGTGAGTGGCTGCCTGCTAACAGGCGCTGCCATGATGGATCTGAAATGACAGGTGTTCTTTAAATGTAAAGACTCATTCTTGCTGGTAGTTAGAATCTTTAATATTATTCTTTGCAAACAAAATGAACGTTTCCTATTTAGAGTAATAAGCTATCAGTTTAGTAAACAGCGTTATCAGAACCGATTTAAATAAAAAAATTCTGATTTTTTTTAAATCATCTTTTTTTATCCACCCTGACTTCTCTACAAGGTATGAGCTTGGGCTAAGTTTCCTTTTGCATCTATGAAATTGAACTAGTCCCTCAGTTTCTCTGCAGATCACTCTCAAGAGAAATCCTGCTTTGTTGAACAGCTTTTGCAGTTTACATTTAGTGGAGCTCAGACACAGAACAGATGCTTTGCATGCAGAAAGTCCCAGGTTCAATTCCTGGTATCTTCAGGAAGGAGAGAAATTCCTGGAAAGAGGCTGCCAGGCAATGTTGACAATACTGACCTACGCAATTTCCTATGTATTAATGCAATATGATTTGAAAGCCATTCTGTTTCCATGGAAATAGAACTGTCGGCAAGATAGATGTGCATGCATGCATGCATTCCCATGGGCTTCCAATGCATTGTTCAGTTCCAGGATAGTGCCACAGATACGAGTGAGCTATTCATCACTTTTAAACACCATTATGCTGCAACACCAGCCCAATCCTCACTGCTGTTTGTGCTGGTGGAACATGCAGTGCAAGCTGGTGCAAATGTGCCATAAAAGGAGGAGGTATGGTCTGGAAGTTAAGCTGTTGCCCTGCCTGAAGGAGGACTACACGTGGTGGCACTGGGTGTTAAACCACAGAGCTGTTGAGCTTGCTGACAGGAAGGTTGGCAGTTTGAGACAGCGCAACGGAGTGAGCTCCCGTTGTTTGTCCCAGCTCCTGCCAACCTAGCAGTTTGAAAGCACGTAAAAATGTGAGTAGATAAACAGGTACAATTTTGGTGGGAAGCTAACCGTGTTCTGTGCACCTCGACGTATAGTCAGGCTGACCACGTGACCACGAAACTTGTCCTCAGACAAATGCTGGCTCTTTGGCAGAGATGAGCACCGCCCCCTACGACTAGTCACGACTAGACCATTCGGTCGTGGGGAAACCTTTACCTGCCTGAAGAAGCGAAGTGGGAGGAACCCTGGCCTTGCTTTGGAGGAGAGACCAAAATGCCTAATAAAGCCGTTGTGAGAGGACAGAGCCGCGAAGAGTCGCTGTGATTGTGAGAGGGGGAGGAGTCCCTGCGATAAACTGCTTCAAGATGGAGGAGTGTGGCAGTCCCCTGCCAAGAATGAGTTACAGCCTGGCTGATTTGTGGCAGCTCCTGCTGTGCAGCACAGGGACTGGGGGGAAATGGGAGGAGGGTGTAATGTGGTGCTATATAACTGGCGCATGTCCAAGCTGACCCAATGCATAGGCTGGGGCTTACCCTGGGACAAGGGGACAAATGACTCCTTACCCCAAGGAGACTTTTCACCTGCTAAACTTTTCTCACGGAAGGCAGTGTGGCTCATGCCAGCACCACTGCTCAGCCCAGGGAAGTTTAGATAGGATTGGATTGTTAACTAGGAGTAAGTCCCACTGAACTCAGTGGGTCTTCTGGATATACATGGAGAGGATTGTACTGTCAATTCCTCAGTGAGTATTATATTGAAAGAAAAAAGTGTCAGTCTACTATTTTATTTTATTTATTTATTATTAGATTTTTACCCCGCCTTATTGTGCCCGAAGGCACCCAAGGCGGCATTACAATATATATATAAAAACAATATAACAATTCACAATTAAAAACAATTAAAACAGAATTAAACAATACAATCAAAAATTAAGAACACAATTAAAAACAGATTTAAAAACAATATAATACTATTTAATACTATGTCTGAATTCTACACACTCCGGTATTTGAAGTGGGTGCAAGTGTATAAACTTTGTTTGAATTAACAGGGGAGTTAAATAAATGGGTGATCAAGACACAGTCTCTATGTTCCTTTTGTCCAGATTCTTTATCCTTTGTTTTAAGGAACTCTGGACTACTATTTTGGAAAACCAACAGGGTCACCTTAGTGGGTTTTGTTTTCCTGCCTATTTCCTTACATTTTTTTTCTCAGAGCAGGTGACTGCCATCTGCTGGCCATTTGTAGCCTTCTTGCTGTTGGCACATTTGGCTGTGAATGATTTTTTGCTACAACATAGAACTATCTGGAGAGGATAAAAAACCTGAAACTATGACATGAGTTAGATACACATTCTTCAATTGTTAGCTATTTCCTTGAAGGGAAGCAATTATCTACGAACAAAATATTTAGTTTTGCAAACACTTCCTTTAAAAAAAGTAGATATTGATCGGTATTCATATCAAGCTGACAACAAACGAAAAGCAAACAAGGTGGATGTTGAAAATTTTCTTGCAGTGTCATTTTTTGCAGTGTCATTGTCCAGGTAGTGGGGTTTTTTTTTGTAGTGTCATTTTCCAGCGAGACTGCTACTATTCTGTGCAAACAATAGCAGCATTAAAGATAGTTTTTGACATAGTTTTTAAGCTAAAGTTAATTTTTTATCTGGGAAATTCAGGATGACTGACTCGCAGCCCAATCCTAACTAATTTTCCAGCACCGATGCAGCCACACTGCAGCACCAAAGTAAAAAAGCAAATGTTGCCTTACCTTGAGGAGGCCATGATTGCCCCCGAACCTCAGGATGCTGTGTGCACCCTGCTGGCTCAGCTGCATTGGCATTGGATAACATTCCAGTGCCAATGTAGCTGTGCCAACAGGGCGCACACAGCATCCTGAGGTTTGGGGGCAATCATGGGAATTTTAACTAATTGGCCTGTTAGTTGTTATCAGTTGATTCCCAATGGATTCTGTTTCAGGTATTCATCAAGCTGAAATATTTCACAACAGCCTCATGAACCTTCAGATCATTGTTTGATAGACTGGTAGGTCAAAAAAATCTCTTCTAATCGTGGGCATTAACAGTTGCTGTTCTAGCTGGAACACACAGACAAAGTTGTACTGAAGTAGCTTCATTTAATTCTAAGAGATTAATTTGCTCAAGATGCTGCAGGTCCTTTAATAACATGGTTCTTATTGATTTCAGCAAAGCAGAATTAGGTACTCAAACTTCAACATGTATATCTCAAAACAACTGGCTAAAATGCTGCTAGGAAAAGTGGGGGGAAAACATGCCTTGTCTTTGTATCTATATTTGCTAAGGTGTCTGGGAATAGGTAGAGAAAATAAACTACAGTATATAGAAACCATGGGCTATTTTTCTCCTCCATATATGTGTTTTCATTTCTGTCTTGTGGGAAAACTCATCATATAGCTGTTGTCTTAAGACTGAGAAAAGCACAGTCACACTGCCACTGTCTGGACTGATACTGAAGACAAACTTTCCTGGGAAGAAGCTGTAGATCAGAAATGTCTCCAAAGCAGAGGACTAAGGGCCAGATCCTATCCAATTTTCCAGCACTGATGCAGCCCTGCCAACAGGACATGCACTGCATCGTGCAGTAGAGGGGAAGTTACGGCGTCTTCCTCAAGATGAGGGAATGTTTGTTCCCTTACCTTGGGGTTGCATTGTGCCTGCATCAGCACTAGAAAGTTGGATAGGATTGGGCCGTAAAGCTATTCTGAATCAGATTTTGCTTGAGAGGTCACTTTGCCTTTCCCACTGATCAGGCACATAGATTTGGCTCTGGAAAAAAATCTCTTGAAATCGAAAACTTCTGATTTCAATGAAAACAGCCAACTATAAGGTGTGAACCAGTGAAAGCGAAGCACTTTAAGGGTCTGATCCTATCCAATGTTCCAGCATTGATGTAGTCGGGCCAATGGGGCATACGTGGCATCCTGTGGTGGGCGGGGCAATCGTAGACACCTCTTCAAGGTAAGGGAATGTTGACTGTTTGGTCCCTTACCTCGGGTTTGCATTGCGACGGCACTGGCGCTGGAAAGTTGGATAGGATTGGGCCCTAAATCTCCATTTATTTATGTTAGAGTGCTATGCCTGTGGTTAATTCTCTCCCACTGAAGTTAATGGGACAAGTGCTGGATTGTGCTCATGAATTTTAGGTGTCACTAGAAAGATCTGGCTAGTTATTTTGAACAAATAAGTGAAAACCATCCCTCCTTACCTTCTAGGCCTCTTACTATGAAACATTTACATCTCTTGCTTATAATCCTTATAGGAAAATGACTTCAGCTGTCTCTTTGGACTCTCTAGGTCCGTGTTTGGCAGGTTTTGGGTCTCCAGCTATCAGCACTCAGGCTTTCCTGCTCCTACATTGAAAGTGATTTTTTTCCCATCCAGCCAACACTGGAAGCAGTGACTCAAAGCAGCCTATTAGTGGTGACTTACAGCACAATCCTCTATTCATTATTCAAAAGCAAACCCCATTGTGTTCAATGGGGTTTACTCCCAGGAAAGGGAGTATCAGATTATGGCATAACACTACTTTGAAAATAGCTAACAGTTGAAGGAATTAGCTTGCAATCCTATGCACACTTAGCTGGGAGGAAGTCCTTCAACTCTTAGCCATTTCAATGCTTGTGAATATTGCTTATCATAGCAGCTAGCCAAGGAGACAAGTGCACTTGTATATGGTACCCAAATCTATTTTGTATAATCTATTTTTAATATATTCAAGTGGCAATTCAAGAAAGTTTGCAGAGTGGTATATTCTAATTGGTTTGTTCTAAATTCAGAAGCTGTTTGCTTCTCCACTCCCATTCAAGCTAACAGCACATGACCTTTCTGACCCTAGACTGTGTTGTTGTTGTTGTTCAGTCGCTAAGTCGTGCCCGACTCTTCGCGACCCCATGGACCACAGCACGCCAGGCCTCCCTGTCCTCCACTAGCTTCCTGAGTTCGCCCAATTTCATGTTCATCGCTTCGGTGACACTATCTAACCATCTCATCCTCTGCCTCCCTCTTCTCCTTTTGCCTTCAATCTTTTCCAGCATGAGGGTCTTTTCTAAAGAGTCCTCTCTTCTCATGAGGTGGCCAAAGTATTGCAGCTTCAGCTTCAGGATTTGTCCTTCCAGGGAGCAATCAGGCTTGACTTCCTGGAGGATTGACCGATTGGATCTCCTTGCAGTCCAGGGGACTCTCAAGAGTCTTCTCCAACACCATAATTCAAAAGCATCTATTCCACGGTGCTCTGCCTTTCTTATGGTCCAGCTCTCACAGCCATACGTTACTATTGGGAAAACCATAGCTTTGACTATGCGTACCTTTGTTGGCAGGGTGATGTCTCGGCTTTTTATTAAGTTGTCTAGGTTCGCCATAGCTTTTCTCCCGAGAAGTAAACGTCTTTTAATTTCAGTGCTGCAGTCACCATCTGCGGTGATCTTGGAGCCCAGGAAAATAAAGTCTGTCACTGCTTCCATTTCTTCCCCTTCTATTTGCCAGGAAGTGATGGGAATGGTTGCCATAATCTTAGTTTTTTTTAATGTTGAGCTTCAAGCCAATTTTGGCACTCTCCTCTTTCACCCTCATCAAAAGGTTCTTTAGGTCTTCCTCACTTTCTGCCATTAGAGTGGTATCGTCTGCATATCTGAGGTTGTTGATATTTCTCCCAGCAATCTTGATTCCAGCTTGTGAATCATCCAGCCCTGCCTTCCTCATGATGTATTCTGCATATAAGTTGAATAAGCAGGGTGACAGTATACAGCCTTGTCGTACTCCTTTCCCAATTTGAAACCAGTTGTTCCATGTCCAGTTCTAACTGTTGCTTCCTGACCCGCATACAGGTTTCTCAGAAGGCAGATCAGGTGGTCTGGTACTCCCATCTCTTCAAGAACTTGCCACAGTTTGTTGTGATCCACACAATCAAAGGCTTTAGCATAGTCAATGAAGCAGAGGTAGATGTTTTTCTGGAACTCTCTTGCTTTCTCCATGATCCAGCCAATGTTGGCAATTTGATCTCTAGTTCCTCTGCCTCTTTGGAAACCAGCTTGTACATCTGGTAGTTCTCGATTCACATACTGCTGAAGCCTAGCTTGTAGGATTTTGAGCATGACCTTGCTAGCATGTGAAATGAGTGCAATGGTGCGGTAGTTCGAGCAATCTTTGGCATTGCCCTTCTTTGGGACTGGAATGTAAACTGATCTTTTCCAGTCTTGTGGCCACTGTTGGGTTTTCCAAATTTGCTGGCATATGGAGTGCAGCACTTTGACAGCATCATCTTTTAAGATTTTGAGTAATTCCGCTGGAATGCTGTCACCTCCACTAGCTTTGTTGTTAGTGAGGCTTTCTAAAGCCCACTTGACTTCACACTACAGGATGTCAGGTTCGAGCTCAGTGACCGCACCATTGTGGTTATCAGGAACATTTAGATCGGCCTTATAGAGTTCCTCTGTGTATTCTTGCCACCTCTTCTTAATCTCATCTGCTTCTGTTAGCTCCTCGCCATTTTTGTCCTGTCCTAGACTGTGTACTGACAATGTATTCACCAAGAGTCAGACTGTTTGTAAATATTCCATAACACCACAGCTGCTCCACCACTGAGAGTTGCACAGAGGAAGAATTGCACCTAATGGTACAATTTCATCACATCCTCAAGCAACGTTTTCTGCCTCTGTGCAAGAGCTACAAGGACTTTCCTCAACCCAATCCCAGGGATCCTAGTTCCTCCCTTTGGTAATTGTATCAGAACCAAGAAAACTGACAGTACTGTATAACAACCCTATGCATGTCTACTCAGAAGCAGGAAAAGTGTTGAAAAGTGGTACATACGGTAAATATTTGCAACCACACACGAACTCCTAGGAAAGTGTGCATAGGATTGCAGCCTGCATTGATGGTCTGTTCCCTATCGGTCAGAGTGCAGGACTTCTAGGGCAGAAGATGCCATGGAGTTCAGATTGTCTACTACTAGGGTAAACAATGGGAGCACCTATTCTCAATTACACCTATATAAGCCTACAGGAAATTTTCCTTTCGTGTACGTGGGGCCAAGCTGCAGAAGGGGGCGAGGTAGAGAAGCATTGCTGAACTAATGGAAGACCATCGATTCGACGCCGATTGAATCCTGCGGCTTGCCATCATCTCCCGAGTACTGTACAACAGTAAACAAGCCCACATATCCGTGCAAACGCAGACGCGCTCACCCACGTGCCTTTCCTGAGTATGGTCTCCGTGAGCCGAGCCGGCATTAGATGCTTAATCCGTGTACACTCTCGAGCATGTTTTGGTGACGATGCTGGATTGTTCTGTTTTTCCGAGGGGAAGCAGACACACATTCTACTGTTATCTGCCCAGAAGCAGAGTATTGCTAATCGCGAGCCCACTCACAAGAAATCCCGCTCCATCAGGCTGAGAATTCATCTGCATTCGTTCATTCATTCATTCGAAAGGCGGCCCTCTTCCTTGCTGCGAGTCCGTCGCGTAAGAGTGCCTGGACGGACACTGAAGCTCATATACCGGCCAGATTTATTTTATCATTGCTCCAAATTCAGCTGAGCCTGAGGAAGGCTCTTGAAAGAGCGCAAAAGAAAGATTTTAATTTAATTTTAAGGTTTTTGGAAAGTTAGATTTAGCTCAAGCATATCAGCAGTTACCTGTTACTGAGGAGACGGCAGAAGCCCAGACTATTGTGACGCATAAGGGCGCATTTAAGGTGAAGCGCCTGCAATTTGGGGTTTCTGTAGCACCAGGGATTTTTCAAAATCTGATGGATACACTCCTTAAGGGAATCCCAGGGGTTATTCCTTTTTTTGACGATGTTTTGATTGCGGGGGCATCAGAAAGTGAATTTAATAGTCGCCTTCGGAAAGTCCTCCAGCGTTTCCATTCAGCAGGCTTAAAGGTAAAGAGAGAGAAGTGTATTTTGGGGACTTCAAAGGTAGAGTTTTTGGGGTATCTTATAGATGCAGATGGGGTACATCCAGCCCCGGGAAAGGTACAGGCTATTGTAAATGCTCCCCCTCCTAGATCAAAGCAGGAATTGCAAGCGTTTTTAGGATTGCTAAATTTTTACCACTCTTTTTTGCCACATAAGGCAGCAGTGGCAGAACCATTGCACCGGCTTTTGGATAATGGGGCTCCGTGGAAGTGGGGCCAATTACAAGAGGTTGCCTTTCAAGAAGTAAAAAAATTGCTTACTTCTAATTCTTTATTGGCTCATTTTGATGAGTCATTACCAGTCGTTCTGACATGTGATGCTTCCCCTTATGGTATAGGGGCGATTTTAAGTCATTACATAGACTGCAGGATGGCCGAGAAGTACCAGTAGCTTATTACTCACGGACTTTATCGTCAACAGAGCGAAATTACGCTCAAATAGACAAAGAAGCCCTGGCCATAGTAGCAGGGGTAAAAAAGTTTCATGATTACTTATATGGGCGTTGTTTTTCAATTATAACAGATCACAAACCCTTGCTGGGTCTTTTTGCTCCAGATAGACAAACACCTCAAATTTTGTCTCCTCGTATGTTGCGCTGGTCTATTTTTTTGTCAGCATATCAGTATTCCTTAGAGTATCGATCAGGCAAGGCGATCGGGCATGCAGACGCTCTTAGCCGTTTACCATTGCCGGGTTTAGGGCCAGATCCGGCTCCAGCATATGGTATTATGCTTCTAGAATCTCTCCCAGAGCCACCATTGCATGCTTCTATGGTAGCTTCTTATTCAGCTAAAGATCGTGTTCTTTCCCGTGTTTTGAATTGGGTTTGGCAAGGGTGGCCAGGTGGCCAAGTAGAGGTTGAGTTTAAAGCATATAAAACTCGTCAAAATGAGCTCTCAGCACATAAGGGCTGCCTTATTTGGGGGAGTCGAGTGGTGATCCCTCCGAAATTAAGAAATCAAGTTTTAGAAGCTTTACATGAAAATCCTCCAGGGATTGTGCGAATGAAGGCATTGGCAAGGAGTTATGTTTGGTGGCCAGGAATAGATGCTGCCATAGAGGAGTGGGTACATCGTTGTAGACTATGTCAGGAGTCCCGGCCAGAAGTGCCAAGAGCTCCTGTTCAACAATGGGAGACTGCTCGCACTCCATGGTCAAGGGTACATATAGATTTTGCAGGGCCCTTTCAAGGTCAGAATTTCTTTTTATTGGTAGACTCATATACAAAATGGTTGGAAGTAGTACCAGTTACTGTGATGACTTCAAGAACAGTTGTTAGGGCCCTTCGTAGGATTTTTGCTACTCATGGTCTACCTAATGTTATTGTATCTGATAATGCTGCACAGTTTACATCTGTAGAATTTAGAGATTTCATAGGCAGGTATTTGATTCGGCATGTAACATCAGCCCCGTTCCATCCATCTACAAACGGTCAGGTAGAACGAATGGTGAGAACTACTAAAGATTCTTTGAAGCGAATTGTTCAGGGGGATTGGGATCATCGGTTGGCAGCATTTTTGTTTAGCCACCGAGTGACCCCTTGTACGACTACAGGCCGTAGCCCTGCAGAGATGTTAATGGGGCGGCGATTAACAACTCGTTTGGACAGATTACATCCGGATTGTACGACTGACAAATTGCCAATGGCAGAGACACAAGAAGCAGTTCATAGTTTCAGTCAGGACGACTTAGTTTATATACGGAACTATGCCAATGGCCCAATGTGGATTCCAGCAACTGTTTGTCGGGCTACAGGTCCAGTTTCATATGAAGTGGCTGGCTCTGATAGGAGGATTTTTCGACGTCATCTGGATCAAATGCGCCGCCGTGTATCGGATTCAGGGCCAGTATCGTTTCCCCCTGTACTCCGAGACCAACAACAGGAGGTGCTTGGTGCAGGAGCCGGTCAAGACTTAACATCACAGGAAGAGGAATCTTTTTCGGCTCCACCGGGATCCACTGATGTGGGAGTGTCTCTGGAGAGTCCTACAGTAGGGGTATCGGCCCCAGCGAGCATTCCAGAGAACCCATTAGAACAAACTAGAACAGTAGAGACTCCTGTGCCAGTGCCACGTCGTTCTGTACGAGAACGGATACGGCCGCGTTACTTGGAAGATTATGTGTGTGGACCCTGAACAATTCTTGGGGGAAAGGGGTGTTATGTATGTAGTGATTTCATCTGTGGGAGATGCAATTAGTTACCCAGGATTGGTGGACCAATCACTGGAGATCTAGGCTTGGGCGTGGTTGATTGGTTAAGTATTTTAGTGTGTGTGTGTGGGTTGTTTTTAACCTTGTATGTTGTGTTGGAATTAAACCGTTCTAAAAGGACTTATGCTTCGTCTGGTTATGTTGGACCCACAAACATAACACTCCTCGCGCCACGTCGATCCTCTCAAATGTGCACGCACATTACGGTGCGGCCCTATACGCATTTACCTGGGAGGAAATTTAATTGAATGGGGCTTACTTCTGACATGCATAGGGCTGATTTGTAAATGATACGCTGAAAGTCAGACCATCCCAAGTCTTTCTCTGACCTCAACGCACTTCACGCGCACGCTCACTGCCTGTTGCTGCTTAGATAGGACAATCAGCAGCTTCGCCCACCCACCCGTTTAAAGTAATATAAAGAAACATCCAGTCTCCAGCGACACCACAACAGACCTCGATCCTACCACATTTCCTGCAGCAAACGCTCCCCCTACAGCCGAAACAACTTGGTCTGCGTCGTAGCTCGTCTTTTTCCCCGCTCTGCCTCTGGCTCCTCCCGCTCCGTTTGGCTCTGCCCTTTTCCCCGCCTCCCTTCTCTTCATGCGGGTCTGCAGTGAGGCATTGTGGGAAACTCCCAGGCTATTTTTTTTCCTTCCTCTGTTCTTCATCTGTTTCTCCTCTCTGCGGAACATCCAGTTTCCAAGGTGTGACATCAGCAGCGCATAGTAATCTGAAGTGGGAGTAAAGGTATAGGTTGCTTTTCTTCTCGGCTTTCTTGTACACAGGATAGAAGTGAGGGAAATATGTGGGCAGCAGGTATGTGTCGAGAAGAAGGGGGATCGGGAGTGCTGATGTTTTTGAATGTAGGTGACAGAGAGGCAAAGCTGCGGATCTGCTTATTAAAGGTGTGCGTCTGCATCTCTAAGAGAGAGGTCATTTGGTTGCTATGGTGAAAAGCATTTCATCAAGGAGCCTAGTCTTTCTTGATGCATTTGGCCTGACCTGGCAACTGATGTCACCTGGGCAAAGTTAAAAAGGGGGGGGGGCCTCACTTGGAATGCCCTGAATTCCACACCCAGAGTTCATGTGCTAAGCCTTCTTCCTTGAAGGTCAGATGGTGGGTGTGTGCATCCACAGATGGGGAAGACTAAAATCTTAATTTAAGGATTATAGGGCAGCTTGTCATTTGCTTTTTGCTTTGATCATTGTACAGCTGTTACTATTTTTGTATATTGATTGCAGAGGGTGCTCAAGGGACTCTCAGGCAAGTTTTTTTTTTCCTGGAGAAAATTTATAATCCACCCTAGGAAATTCATTTAAACTAGAAGATGCTGGCACAGTCTAGAAGCACAGCTATTTTCACCTTACTTCTTTGGTAAGGTGATGATGATGATGATATTGGCAGGTAGCATGTATTTTATATAAAGCTCCTTCATAAGCTGAAATATATCCCAAAAGCACCTTTTGCAAGCAGTGTTTGCCTCAAATGATAATGGCACATTTTTCAAGCCTGAATAGACAATTCTATTATTTTGATACTGCATTTTGCTCTGTTTTTGTTTAATCAGCCATTAATCTTGGCAAAGCAAACGTCACAGCAAATGCTGGTTTACTTGATCAGTCCAGTTTCTTATATTTTGTCAAAAATATCCTCCCATTTTGAGACTATAATAGTTTGGGTTGTATTCCTTCCTCCTGTGTGTATGACTGCACACACCAGTGCCTTTCTGATAAAGCAAGAGGTCGATTAATGGTGGTTACTGCATTATGTCTCCAAGATGACACTGGAAGTTATAAAAATAGATGGGAAGTAGGAAGGACTTGGTGACCAAGTAGTCATTGCTCATGGCTGCAGATGGGTACTGATACATTGTCATCTTAGAATGTACCTGTTTCCTTTTTGATGAATGCATGCTCAACTAGCAAACGCCTGTATAATGCTACATGCTCTAAAATTTGGCTATTTGTGGTACAGTGCAATAACGCTGTTTCCCTTGTGTTTGTAATGCCCTAATGTGTGTGGAAAATACCTGTTGATTTCACCTTTTCTTCAGTGAGTTCACTGCCAGATTTTTTCAAACATTCGGAATGCAGACTTGGGGCCAGATTTCTTTTTCAGAAAAGTTTCGGTCCCTCCCCCATTAATGGTTGGGTTTTTTTTCCTTTTTAAGAGTACTAAGAACCTTGCAAATACAGTACAGTCTTTTTATCAATGGCCACATTGTCAGAATGGGTGAGGATACCTGGCTAATTAAATGCTGAGGATTTCTGAAAATCTATTCTGAGAATAAGATTGCAAAGGCCCTTTATTCTTAGGGACTATCTCCTTTTTCCCAAACTTTAATTATAGCCCCACTAGAATACAACAAATGCCCCCTTTTGCTTGTAGCCCACTATATATCACTATATAGAACCAGCTGCCTCCAACCTAGAGAAAGTAGGTGTACCCAATTCAATTCCCTTTGAACTGAGTGTAGTTTAAGTACACAGTACATCACTGCTTTTCCATCAATTTTAATGGGGTTTGGTGGTATCTACCTCCTTTTGGTGCTCTTGATTTTACAGTTTTAACCAGGCTGGCCTATTCCAGAGGTTTGTGGATATATCCAGGTATAAGGTTTGCGGTAGTGAGCAGCGTGGAGGCATTATTGCTAAGTCTCCATTTTAGCTTGTATAATAATCTCTGTTTTGTAGGCAATACCAGATTAGAAACATTCACTCTTCTGATAGGTAGCACAGATACAGCAGCTTAAGGGTGCATGCAAAGGATGGATGCAAATCATCCATTTCTTTCTTTGGCAGTTTCTTTGGCAGCTTTCTATATCAATCTTACATTTGATTGTCCTGCCATTTTCATGGCTTCTTGCCAGTGGGGTCTGTTCAGTACCCTGAACACCTTACCATGGTCTTATAAAGGCAAGACATGGACAATTCAAGAATCTCAGAGTAACCTGACATTCTTTGGCAGTATTCATCACCGCCCCCTTTTTTGGCATTCTGCCACTGCCTGAAATTGGCAAGCGCCAGAGCTCCATTTCGTTCAGCTGGGCCTTTGAGCAAAGGCTCACTGCAGCAAGGTGAGAAAGAGACTAGGCTTTAGTTCCCACCCTTCACCCTGGGAAGTAGGTATAAATAATCCACAATGGAGAGTGTGTGGGTGATAAAACAGTGATGCTTATATGATTCCTACTAAATCTGTTCTCTATATTATCAGGTCACAGGTAGAAGGAGAGCCTGATTTCTGTTGCCTAGTTAGGTAAATTCCAGGTAGGTACAGGCTCTCCATGGTCATCCCAAGGGAGCTTGTGCTGTTCTTTGCTAAAGGTCGTTGCCTCAAGCTGAGTTGGGATCTCTGCCTGCAGTGGCTTCTTAAATTTCAAATGCGACACAGCAGCTTTGGGCCAGTGCCTATAATCGGCAGCCTGAAAAATACAGGACTTTGCAAGATCTCCTGTCCAGTCTTTTGTCTCCCACAGCAGAGCAAGCAGGGGGATTACTGGTGACACACACAGGGCATTGTATAGTTTTGAATTCAATTAGAGGGAAACAGAAATCGCTCGTTATCAGGAATGCTGATAAGCTAAACAGAGCTGTCACTCTCATTGGGACCATTGTTCATCATTGTTGCACATGATTGGAGATTTTCCTTCCTTCCTTATGGTTTTGTAGCTCTCTCTATGAGAGAGAGAGATGCCCAGGCACAACCCATGGCTTCTACATGAGAAAAACAGGTGCTATTGCTACAGGGTCATCTAGATGAATTCAGGATAAGCCAACTTCTAGGCTACCTTTACATGTTTAACAACAGCTTGTCCACAGCCAAACAGTACACTCAAATGTGTATGCTGCAATGATCTCTGTGCAGTAGTTACATATTAATAATCTTATTTTGGAGATGGAAAGCATGCAATACAAGTATTGGTGGACAAAGCCTGCAATCTTATAAATGAGGGATGGCCAAACCGTGGCTCCTGAGCTCCTCTGACATATAATGTGTGGCTCTTGGAAATATGTTGTCTGAACCCTTTTTGCATAAACAATTAAAGCTTTTTATTAACCATTGAGAGTCCACTGGATTAAAACACAAATTTAATATTCATGGTAAGTAAATATATTTAGGAATTTAAATGCTTCTTAAATATTTCTGTTCTCAAACATCTGAAGTTTATTGTTATAAGGTTCTTAGGTGAAGCAAGTTTGGCCACTCCTGCTGTAATCACTTACCTGAGAGTAAGCTCCATTGAACTAAATGACTTGCTTCTGAATAGACATGCACAGGATTGCATTGCAAGGGTTGTTGTACATGTTCATGTATCCTAAGATAGATTTGGTAAGTCAAAGCACACACTTCAGGCAACACATTTTGGAGGGGGGGGGGAGAAAAATCCATTTGCTCTTTGTCACCCAGTACCACTACACCTAGTCAGGGATGTGGTGATGCTGCGGGTTAAACCGCTGCTGCTGAGCTTGCTGACCAGAAGGTTGGCAGTTCAAAACCACACAACGGAGTGAGCTCCCATTGCTTGTCCTAGCTCCTGCCAACCTAGCAGTTTGAAAGCACGTAAAAATGCGAATAGATAAATAAGTACTACTTCAGTGGGACGGTAACAGGGTTCCATGCGCCTTGGTGTATAGTCATGCTGGCCACATGACCACAGAAACTTGTCCTCAGACAAACGCCAGCTCTTCGCCTTAGAAACAGAGATGAGCACCACCCCTTACAATCGGACACGACTAGACCATTCAATTGTGGGGAAACCTTTACCTTTTTAATCACTACACCTGGATGATATGCCCACCCAGCCTCTTCTTCTGCTGGTAGCCAGCAGGGAAGAGCCTCCAAAATGGTGCCAGCCTTAAGCCACTGGTCTTGCTTGCTTGACACTGTCTTGACTTGTGCTGCTTTATGCCTGTGCTTCCTCTTCCAATTGTCAGCATGATTTTTAGTTTCTTTTCTTAAAGATCAGTGAATGTTCCTAATTGCTTCATACCCAGGAAAACTGGTATTGGGCCAAAATGTAACTGACTAGTCAGAACTGTGAAATGGTGAGGCCTAGTTTGTGCGAGAAGAAATGTAAGGATATAGCACGTGGGAGTATTGATGCAAATTCAGCGTTCATCCTTAAAGATAAGAAAAGCAATGCAGGGCAAGATATTCTAGTAGGCTCTGGCATGACCCTTGAGTAGGTTTAGCCCCCACCCCAATGGCATCTCCAAGGGCACCCTCCTACTTTTGCCCATATACATGGTAGACACATGCAATTCAATCAGGTGAAGCATGAAACTTGGACACATTATAGACCCTAAATCATATGTGTGGTCCTCTTGGCTAGCAATTACTAAAATCACAGTTCTTCAGTTTCTGTGAACCTGAACCTCATCTTTCCATCTCTCAAGACTCTTATCATGTTCTAGTTCAGTGATGGCGAGCCTATGACACGCGTGTCAAAGGTGACACACCACACATTTGAGGTGATACACCAGTGTTCACCAACACCTGACAAAAATTGAGTTTGTTTTACTTATTTTTTTTCGTTTTTTGCAATTATTTGACGTTTCTTCATAGAATACATAGCACAACATGATTGGATTGTATTTTTTTTTAATGAATATAAAGAACTGTTTCTCTTTTGTTTCTGAGGGGGATTGACATACCAGCAGAGTCAAGTTAAGCATTTTCCAAAGTTTTGACACACCGAGCCCAAAAGGTTTGCCATCATTGTTCTAGTTGCTTTCCAGGAGTATTTGCTCTCACTAGAAGTTCTAAAAGGACAGCCATTACAAATTGTAACACCAATGGTGTTACACTGAATATGGCTAGCAAGGTGGAGCAAGGGGCCAGTGAATAAAAGCTGTATCAAGTGGAAAAGTTTTTCCCAGATTGTACCTCAAAGGGCTGAAAATGGAGATGGTGGTAAGTAAATCTTGGTGGGTGGTGAATCTTTCCTCCCCAATTAAAAGAAACAAAAACAAAACACTGTGTATGAAAATTAGCATGTTGGGAGAGAATTCAAGATTAGATCTTGTCTCCTGTCTCCCTGCTGTGGTAATTTTCCATGTGCAAGGAATTATTGTAAGGGTGAACATTCAGATAGGGAACCACCACCTACTTGCAGTCTTAAGTGGCACAGTCCAGGAAAAGCTGGACTGATCCTGCCAGTAAATTGTTTCCAGGCTAGCCAAATATTTGGCCTATTGAAAGGAGGGGCTTCTGTAGCAACCATCTTGCCCTGAACATAGGATTGTACAGCACAGGGCAGAAGAGTTTTTCTTCAATATAGGTGTGTCCTGGTATCCACTGATTCAGTATCCAAGGTTTCAGTTATCCACAGATACCTTGGATACTGGGATGCCTATTGAAAAGACAGGGAAACATTAAACAATCTTGTTGCAGCAAAACCACTGATGTTCCCAATCTTTAAAAAGGTGTCCCCAGTATCCACAGTTTCAGGTATCCACGGTGGGGTCTGGAACGGAATCCTAGCAGATACCCGGACATGCCTATACTTCAGTGGCCAGTGTTTCAATGCAGTGTCGTTATTGGCAGGAAAGGGGGAAATGAACAGCTGCATCTTGCAAAAGCAGCTGGTAACATTTGACTCTTGATTGCGTCACCATTCAGAAGAAAAAGGGATCCTCTCAGAGAGCTGAGAGAGATGCAATGAGAGGCAGACTGAAGTTGCAGTCCTGTACACAGATTCCTGGGAGTAAGCCCAATTGCTGGTAAGGAACCTTTTTCTGCGTAGACACACATAGGATTGCACTGTGAGAGAGGGAGCATTTCATCAGCAAAAATTGGGTCAGCACTGTTTGCCTTGCTGTGCTGTGAGTACCAGTCAGCTAGCTAGAATAAATAAGATAGGCTTGCAAAAATATTTTGCTGTGAGCTGTATAAATAACTACCATGTGGTCCTGAAGGCTGCATCATGCAGCACAAAATTCCTACACAGGAAGAATTTTCAGTGTTAGAACAAATGTACAAACTACATGCATGCACCGACTTTTGTTTCTGCTGAAGATGCTAGGAGTTTTGATGAAGAAAGAGCTTATAGGCTATTCACACAAGACATTATTTTGCAGCCAGACTCCCTTGGCGGAGTCATTGGTAAGTGTCACTCAGAACCTGGAAACCATTAGCAATGAAACTGTAGATTCATTGAGGTCCTGTGCCAAATGCTGTTCCTCTCTTACCTGGCAATGTACAGTCTTTCTTCCTTGCACTTCCTGGAGATGCTCTATCCCAGTGTCCTTCAGCCTTGGGGTTGGGACCCCAGTGGGGTCACAAAACCTCTGTTCTGGGATTGCATCAATTTAGGGGAACAAAACACTAGCAGACCAGTAGCAGAGCACCACCAGGTAAAGAAGGAGACATCTGGTGTGTCTGGATTGTGCATCTGGATTGTGTCCTAGTCCTGCTCAGATTCATAGCAATTGTGAAAGCTATTTTAGCACTAGTGTCAGGCTTCACAGTAATCTTTTCAGCTCTCTCTGATAAGAGTATCTAATTACAGTAAACAATGCTGGGACACTGTGCGGTGACAGAGATGGGCGGAGAGGGTCCTGGGAGGAGGTAGGATCAACAGTGGGGTTCTCAATCTCATCCTTTAGTTAGTTATCTCTATATTGAAGTCAATAGGGACGTGGTGGCGCAGCGGGTTAAACCGCTGCTGCTGGCCTTTCCGACCGGAAGGTTGGGAGTTCAAGACTGTGTGACGGAGTGAGTTCCCGTTGCTTGCCCCAGCTCCTGCCAACCTAGCAGTTCGAAAGCACCTAAATGCAAGTAGGGACCACTTCGGTTGGAAGGTAACGGTGTTCCGTGCACTATGGTGTAGAGTCATGCTGGCCACATGACCACAGAAGCTTGTCCTCTGACAAATGCCAGCTCTACAGGCTTAGAAACGGAGATGAGCACCGCCCCCTACAGTCGGTCAGTCGCCCCATTTGGTCGTGGGGAAACTTTTACCTTTTATATTGAAGTCATTGCATGAAAAAGACCACTGCTCTAGCCTGCCACTCACCTCTGTTCCATACTTCCTCTCCACTCCATCCCCTTCTTTCCTTTCCAATTCAGGGAAAAGGAGAAGTGGAGGACAGCGGACAGAGGTAGGTGCCACTGGCGGAGTTAATGAAAGTGTAGCCCGGTGCAGAGGACAAAATTATGCCCAGGAAGTGACATCACAGTTGTATCTTCTTTTTCTTTGGGGTTTTTTTTTTTTTGGCCATAACTTTTGATAGAATGAAGATATTACGCTCCAATTTGTTTCATTGCATTCTGCATGAAATTCCATATCAAATGGTATATATATAACGTGAAGTTTCTTTTCATACGTATCAAAGTTTTCCCAATTTTGGCCACTAGTGTCAAGCTTAGCTTGTTTCCCCCCTGTCCAAAGCTTGATGCCAGGTAGCAGAGTGGCAGGGGTGCCTATTAGGGGCATAGCTGAAGAAATGCATTTCTTTAGCTATGCCCCTGATAGGCGCCCCTGCCACACTGCTACCTGAAGCCACATAGATGGGCTGACCCTGACTGGGCAGCCTTCTTTTGATGTGAGGAAGGGGCAGGGTGACCAGATGTCATAACCACAAAGGAGCACACAGCACCCCATCCTGGAGTGTTTCAAAAACTGCACCTGCCGAAGTTCCCTCTTCTATACAATGGTTAAAGGTATAGGCACTCTGTCCCAGTTTGGATCTGGTAACCCTGTCTTGTCCTCCTTTAATACATCCCAAGGAAACCAGGACAAGCCACTAATGCAGGCAGCTCCTCTTGACTCTGGAACCCCCTGTCTATCTTGAAATATAGGGTATTTTGAAATTTACACAGGACAGAAGGTTGAAATGTAGGACATGTCCTGGAAAAAGAGGACATCTGGTCACCCTGGGAAGGTGTGCTTTTAAAATGGATAAACTACATATTGTTTTGCACACCAAATACTAGGCCTGGTGAGAAGCAAGCTTTGTTTTTCCCCTTGTGGGAAGAAATTATACAGGCAGCAGCTACATTTGATGTCCTGAAATGAATTGCTTTCTGTTTATTTCTCCCCATCATGCTATAGTCCAGGGACAGTCAAACGGGTTAGAGCCACATATGATAAACTTCAAGTATTTGAAAGCCAGAGGAGAGATGTTTGACAGCTGCAATATTTAAGAAGCATTTAAATTCTAAAATATATTTACTCACCATGAATATTATGTTTTAATCCAGTGGACTCTCAGTTTATAAAAATAAAAGGTAAAGGTTCCCCCATGACCAAGTTGTGACTGACTGTAGGGGGCGGTGCTCATCTCTGTTTCTAAGCCAAAGAGCCGGCGTTTGTCCTGAGGACAAGCTTCCGTGGTCATGTGGCCAGCATGACTATACGTCGTAGCGCACAGAACACCGTTATCTTCCCACTGAAGTGGTACCTACTTATCTACTCTCATTTTTTTACGTGCTTTTGAACTGCTAAGTTGGCAGGAGCTGGAAAAAGCGATGGGAGCTCATTCCGTCGCGTGGTCTCGAACTCCCAAACTTCCTGTTAACAAGCTCAGCTCAGCAGTTTAATCTGCAGCACCACCACGTTCCACGTCTCAGTTTATACATGGTAAATAATCACTGTATAATGCTAGAACACTTCTTAAATTTGGCTTTTATATTAATTGTGTTGCAAAAAGGAGCTTAGCTAACATTTTTCTACGAGCTGCACCATATGTCAAAGAGCTGCATATGGCTTATAAGCTACTGTTTGGCCACCCGTGCTATAGTCTGTAGTTCTATTTTTAGGAAAGCACCTGAGCATTTACCAGCCTCGATCTGTGCCTCTCTCTCTTCCTTCTAACCCTCTGCAGCCGTTCTGAATGGCCTGGCAACCTGCTCTTCCAATGATATCGTGATCTCTAAGGCACTATTTCGCAAACTGTGGGTTCGGACCCATTAGGTGGTTTGCAAGCCAATTTCAGGTGGGGCACGGAGCACTCAAAGTAGCACAGCTATTTTGAGAATATGGGAAGATGGGACACTGGAAAAGGGGAGGGTTGTGTGGTGATTTTTCTTGTGTAAAGATTATAAATAGGCTTTTTTCTCTCTCTGAGGGCACAATCCTAACCTGGAGTTATGCCGACAAAGTTTGGCTGGCACAAGAGACACTATAAAGTATGTTTGGACCACTCTGAGAGTGTGGTCTCTCCGCCAGCACACAGATGTGCATCATCCTCCCTGACTTTGAGAGTGGTCCAAACGTGCTTTACAGTGGTCCTTGTGCCAGCCAAACTCCAGGTTAGGATTGCACCCTAAATCGCTTTGCTATTGGAAAATGGCTGAGAAATAACCCAACTTATTGCTGCAGTCTCAGGAAAGCAGCAGGCTCTGATGCCACAAAGGTAGCACTTCTGGCCATGATATCACTTCCTGAAAGTCCTGGACAGACTGTGATTCTAAAAATGGATCACTTTTTAGTGAGTACTAAAAGTGGGTACTAAAACATTTGAGAACCACTGCTCTAAGGCAAGCAGCTCTTGTTCATTCATTGTTAATGTGCTAGAAGCATTCCTACATACTGTCTGAGGCTATAACTTTCTGCTAAGTCCTGTGTAAGGAACAAGCTTATTTGGTTTGGACAGCTGAAGATCCAATTTCCTCTTAATTTCTATCAGATGTAAACAACCTTATTCCTCCTTTAGTCAATGGGTTATATTCAAAAGCTTATTGCATCCAGAGGAAGGAAATCTTGGGTACAATCCATTAAGAATCGACCCTACCTAACTTTCTGTCACTGGAAGTGACTATTTTCGGCCTCAGAAGGCCTTCTGAGGGCTGAGGAGGCTGCATGTGGCTTCCCTGGCCCATAGAAGGCCAAAAATAGTCACTTTTGGAAATGACAGCTTTCTGCTCTCTGAGGGCTGGGGAGCTTGCACACTGCCTCTCTGGCCCCAAAACGCCTCGGGGTCAAGCAGCAGGCACAGGGGAATGGCACCCCTAGGTGGGAGATGGCACCCCTGGAGGTGTGCCCCTGGATGCTACCATCCTCCCCCCCCAGGAATGCTACTGGATGCAAAGCAAGGGTTCTCTTGCACACATGCTGCATCTATAGAACCAAGCCTGTAGCCGATGGGGTGACCAGGGTGCAATCAAGAACAAGGCTCTGGCTCCCTTCGTTGTTATGCAGAAGGTGGAACACTGACAGTTGCAGCTTTAGCTTTTGCCAGCCTGGCATGAGAAAGTGGAGCCTACCAACATTCCTTCTTTACTTGCAACCTGTTAAATGTGCAGTGTTGTCCTTTTTTGCATCAGATCACCCAGATAATGTTGGTAAAGCAGAATCTTTTTTTCCCGAAGATTCAAAAGGCTGCTCATTCCTTCAGCTGACATCTTAGCATGCATGCAAGTGCTTCTGCTGCTGTGACAATGTCTTGTCTGTTGGATGCTCCCAGGACTCGGCAAGGCTGCCGCCGCCTGTTACTTTTAAGTCAGTGCTTCTCAAACTATCTGATGTAGCTGACAGTTTTTTTTCCAATGTGCCAGGGACTGGTACCATATTTGTGTCATATTATTACTATTGTGTCTTTCCTGGAAATTCACCATGACTGGTAGCCAATGGCTTGTGGGCCAGCATCGGTCCACAAAACACCATTTTGAGTAGCACTGCTCTAGTGACCAAAAGTAGTTGACAAACAGGATGCACAAAAGGATGTACAGGTAACATGTTCTTATCACCCTGAAATCCCTGAGTGGTAAATAAGGGCTGATTAACAAGGAAGATCAATGCAACAACCCTTGGTGCTCTCTTTTATTTAATTGCATCCTCAGAATGCCAGATGTAGGAGAGTGGCAAGTATCTTGTTGTCTTGTGTGCTCCCTGAGGCATCTGGTGGGCCATTGTGAGATACCAGAAGCTGGACTAGATGAGCCTTGGCCTGATTCATTCACTATGAAGTGTGAGTGATTGGGTTAAAACAAATTAGACTACTAAGTTTTATCACAGCTTGGCAGCAATTAATGTACCCCAAGAATTAAGAAGAGCATTTCCATACTTTACATGGCAGTGTTGTGAGTATATTGGTAATAAATTGGTGTTTCCTGCACTGAACATGTAATATATTTGTCAGTGGCATCACTAGGGGTATGTGGGCCACTGGGTGACATGCTCAGGGGTGTGTATGGCACCACTATTGGCCAAAATGGTAAAATCTTGGGTTTTTAAAGTAATACCATCATGTTTATATAAAATGTATGTTCAGGCATGCCCCAGTATCCACGGTTTCCATTATCCACAGATACCATGGATATTGGGATTCCTATTAAAAAGGGGAACATTAAGCAAATCTCTTTTTTTTTTTACCATGCTGCAGCAAAAACCACTGATGTTCCCCTAACTTTAAAAAGGTGTTCCCAATATCCACAGTTTCAGGTATCCATGGTGGGGTCCAGAAAGGAATCCCAGCAGATCCTGGGGCATGGCTGTATATGATATATTAATGCAGAATTTTATGCAGAACACAATGAAACAAACCACGCTGATCTGTATCCTATCAAAAGTTATCTATATATACAATATATAAAAACAAATGTCCTGGCTGACTCATCAACCCTCAGCCCAAACCCCTGGTCCTAGAAACATGATATTCAGGGAGTATTTTCCTTCCATTATAAAGGCACCCACTAAGAAGGGATTTTTTGAAATTCAGCTCCTAAGAGGATGAAAAAGGGTCAAATGTGTTTTCACGGATTCCTCAGTATCTCCTAGGCCCGATAAGATGTCAACTTGGTTTTGGCTTACAAAGGTTATCCGTACAAATGCTTAAAAACATAATTCAGAATTTTGCCCCAATCAACCCCTTAAATAGCAAATCTAGATTTGGGGGTGAATTATAGAACCCTTCCTATTACTTATGCCTGGCTGGCTTTTTCCCCTGAGAGAGGTCTGTGGCCTTCTGAACCAGGTCTGCTTTTTTAACTTACATAAGAAGAACCCTACTGGATCAGGCCAAAGGCCCATCTAGTCCAGCTTCCTGTATCTCACAGCAGCCCACAAGGTGCCCCAAGGAGCACACAAGACTTGCGTCTTGTTGCTTGCATCCTGTTGCCACTCCCTTGCACCCAGTACTCTGAAGTAGCCTACTACTAATGTAAGGAGGTTGCACAACCCATCATGGCCTATAGCCCACGATGGACTTTTCCTCCAGAAATCTGTCCAATCTCCTTTTAAAGGCATCTAGGCCAGATGCCATCACCATCTCCTGTGGCAAAAAGTTCCACCGATTAATTACCCGCTGGATAAAAAAATGCTAACTTCAATGGCAACTGAGGCCAAGTTGGTTTTTTTAAAATTTTCATATGGCTCATATTTCATATTTATATTTTCAGATAACTGCCCTAGTTGCTACATGACCCACCTGAAATTGCCTCAGGACCCACCTGGGTGGGTCCCGACCCTCAGTTTGAGAAACATTGCAATAAGGTAGTACTAGTAGTCAACTCTCATTTCCATGTAGCAGTGTGGATCTGCCCTTAGTCCTATTTTATAGATGGAGGCACAATCCTAACCTGGAGGTAGGCCAGCACAAGTGCCAGCCTCCCTGAGAATGGTCCAAATGTGCTTTATGGCGTGTTTGCGACACTCCTGGGCTGGCACAAGTTCCTTGTGCCAGCCTAACTCCAGGTTAGGATTGCACCCTGAAGTTTATAGGCTTAGGCCACAATCCTATGCATATCTTCCTAGGAGTAAGTCCGCTGAATTAAGTGAGACTGTCTGATTAGACATTTACAGAATTGCACTGTAAATTATTCAAACTAAGAAAATAAGGAGAGCCCTCCTGGATCAGGCTAAGGACCCATCTAATCCATCTTCCTGTCTCTCACAGTGGCCCACCAGATGCCTCAGGGAACACACAAAACAAGATACTTGCATCCTGTTGCTACTTCCTTGTACCTGACATTCAGAGGTAGCCTACCTCTAAAACTCAGGTTTCATTCGGTTAGGTAGGACTTAAAGTCAGGATTTTAACGTCCAACATTCTTTTCCTATAGGACTACCATGATGATGAATGGAAGTTTTGTCTGTAGAAGAACTTAACCCAAAACGATGACTGGGCATAGCAGTAGTGAACACTACCATATAGTAATCCTGCAATCTTTGCAGCTTGAGCTCTATTTAGATAGAGTATAACTTCTCCTCCGAGCAAGAGTTTGACACTGCAGGTGATTGTGCAGTGCAATTTTGCCTGGTTTGTAATCTGACATCATTCAGGGAGGAGATAATGGGGCGTGGAGGTGGTGGGTAGCTGTTGTAGAGGAAGAGAATAGGCCATCTGTAATTATGACTCTTTACCAGAACAACTGGAATGACTCATCCGTTTGGTGCAGGGTGGATATCTTTCAGCAATACAGGAAGAAAAGAAATAATGGAATAAATAGGCTTAATTTCTAATTCTCTGGGGGATGGGAGGGGAAAGATGCATTTTCTAGAGGAACGAAGGGGCAAAAATTGGAACAGGTTTGCCTATATGACCGCATTATTACAAGAAGCACCTTGGTCTCTGCTTCTCTGATCTGGAAAAATCACAGTATCGAGAACCAATGAAGTGTTTGGTTTTGGTTTTTGCCTCAGAAGGCAAAGAATAGATGGGTCTATTTTTTCCTTTTAATTACTAGTTTTATTGGCCTTGCTTCCTTCTTGTAAACCCCCCCCCTTTTTTTCCCACAGAGGAATTCACAGAAGCTAGTAACTTGGCAGGGAAAATTGCTACTGCAGTTTGCTAAACAAAACAAACGTGGGGGTGGAGTGGGTGGTGGTTCTTTCTAGATTGTGTTTGCGTGTTCAGTCATTGGTACAGGGTGCTAAGAGGCAGGGACTGTGAAGGAAAAGAGGACAACAGTGGATGAACCACTTGTAAGGCAGATTTGCTGTGGAGTGAAAGACAGCTACAAAGCTGGACATAAACCAGCCCCTCTGAGCTTTGTGCGATGTTTAGGTGCCAGCGCAACACTGTGTGTGTGTGTGTGTGTGTGTGTGTGTGTGTGTGTGTGAGAGAGAGAGAGAGAGAGAGAGAGAGAGAGAGAGAGAGAGAGAGAGAGAGAGAGATTGGGAATCCTTTCTGGTCCACATGTTCACCATTTGACCTCTTGTCCTTTGATCACTCAGTACTCCACAACTCACAGCTGGATACAAGTGGCCTCTGTGTGTCGGCTCCCGCCCTCCCCCACCCAGAAATGCCCCTGTGCCAGCTGAACTTGGCTGGTGCAGGAGCAGTGTGCAGGCACTGCAGTGTTGACACAAGCTGCTTGTGTTGATGCTGCAAGAGCAGCACTGGTGTGGATGTGGTTTATGTCACATGCATGACAGCGCAGGGCCGATGCAAGCAGCTTGTGTCAGCCCAAGGGAGGAGCTGAATTGTGCTGCCCGATATGCACCTTTTTGTTGTGTTTGGTGAAAAGCAGTGAAAAAATGTGCTTGATAATGCAAGTCATCATTCTGTGATCTGGTGAGTACAGGCATGGGTAACGGACTAGAACGTGTTCTTCCAATTTGAGTTTGCTGCATCTTGGAGCAGTTAAAAAGGTCCTCCAGGATAGGCATGTAGTTTTAAAATGTCTAGTTAAAATATTTAAGACAAAATATTTAAGACAAAGACATTAACTGGGATGGCCTGTTCATGAGGTTGATTAAGCCACCTCCGCAGGTGGACTGAGAGCAGCAGCCTGGCAGAAGGTGCCCAGTCACATCCCTCCATCTACTCTAGCTGGCCTTCTCCACTTGGTTGATTATTGTAACCAGGAATGGAGGAGGACAAGGGCTCTTACACCTTTAATAATTTGCTATGACTTGCCATATGGGGGTGAGGAAAGCTGCACCTGATTAAATCCCCCCTTTTTTTAAAGTAAAAAACCCTTTTTGCATCTGATCACTCAAAGCCTAGTTGGTCTTGGAACCGACCAAAGGGGAGGCAGTGCTAGACTTCATTCTGTGGACTATGCAAGATGTAAGTGTTGTTGAACCAGTACGCTTGAGTCGCTATGCTGGTACTATCCAGTTTAACATGTGTAATTGACGCAGAGACATTTGACTTCAAAAGCGGAAACTTTTTAAAATGATGGAACTAGTAAAAAGGAAGCTAGCTGAAGGGGGAAGTCAAGAGGGTCAAATCTTTCTGTTCTTTGAGAATGACAGCAGGCATGAGATAGAGGTGATCCAACTGACACTATATACTTGGACTTTCAAAATGCTTTTGACCAAGTCCCTCACCAAAGGCTCTTGAATAAACTTGGCAGTCATGGAATAAGATTGTGAAGTGCTCCAAAAGCCCCTCTCTGAATGAATGGGCAACCAAATGGTAAATGTAGTGTAAAGTGATACACACTGGGGCAAAATCAATCATGCATATTGTACACTGAAGGGGGTCTGAGCTCTTGATGATGAACCAGGATCTTGGGGTATTAAGACAGCTTACTAAAAATGTTGATCTAGTATGTGACAGATGGGAAGGCAAATTACATGCTAGGGATCCTTTGGAAAGGGATAGAGAATAATACTAGGATAATGTTTCTATACAAGAACTATATTGTAGAGCTGGAAAAAGTGCAAGAGTGGGGAACCAAAATGATCAGAGGGTAGGAGCACCTTCCTTACAAGGAAAGGCTACAGCATTTGGGCTACAGCTACAGCTGGATCCAGCCCCTCCAGCAGCCTCTTTGCCCCCTCATTCCTTCCCCTACCCACCCTGGTATCTTCTTTACCCACAGTCCACTCTGGCTGCTGCCTTTCCTTCTCCAGTGGGCATAGTGAGGTATCGCCTCTTGCAACAGTGCTCTTAAAATGGCTGCCAACTGAGTGCTGCACACTCCATTGGCAGCCATTTTACGACAGCGGAAGGCTCTTCTGCTATCGTAATGCCCTGCTCCCAATAGCCCAATCTGGAATAGGATTGTATAGTATAGAGAGAGTGAAGAGAGAGATGGGTTTTCCTTCCTCTCTTACAATGTGAGAACTGGGGGTCATCTGATGAAACTGATGGGTGGGAGATTAAAGACAGACAAAAGCTGTTAACTTCTTCACACAGTGCACGATACATATCTTCACACAGCATCAGTGAATTCCCCATAAGAACTAGTATGGTAGTTACTGTCTTCCCTTTCACCTTCTCTTTGCTTCCTCTTCTTGTGTCTCCTGCATCTAAATTTGTATTGCAGCCTCATCAATACAGGGATCTATTTATGTTGTTTGAGAACATTGATATTTCTCATGGATGTACCCATATTTGAATCCATATTTCGATCATCCATATTTGGTAGAGCAGTTCAAATTAATTAAAGTTGTTGTTGTAGCACAACTTGTCTTGCTTGCAAACTCATCAAGACCACACATGTGAAGCACTGTGCACTCTCAGAAAGAGCTATGCGCTTGCTCAGAATTCTGTATTTAAGGGCGCAATCCTATAATGGACGTAGCACTGACACAACATTGTTGCGTCGGTGCTACGTTACTAGCGCCAACATGGGAGCGCTGACCAGCAACCCTGCTTGGGCAAATTCTATGAATAGCATTAGCATGGGAGCACTGGTGGAAATCTGCCCGTGCGCCAATAAACTCGACTGGCCCAGGGGCATTTCTGCGAGGAGGGAGGGTGGGTGCTAGGCGTTTCTGGGCAGGGTGGGTGGGCTGGGGGTGTGCCAGCCTGGGGAGGCGGTGGGATTGGGATGCGGCTGATAGGTTGCATCCAAGGCCCTGTCTCTGGGCTGTGCAGCCCCAATTTGGCCCGCACAGCTTCCTCGGACCTGCGCCCACAATTTCGCAGGCGCAGATCCAAGGAGCCCAGTGGGGAGGCTGGAGCCTCCCTGGTGCAAACGTGCCCTTGTGCCAGGGAGATGCCTGCTGCCTCCTAAGTGGCACAGAGGCCCACGGGCCTGCCTGTTCCGGCACTACTTAGGATTGCATCCTAATTTAAATATGAACATCAGTGGAGTTGCCTTCTGTGGGATCAGGCCTTTGGTCCATCTAACTTGGTATGTCAATGCTGGCTGGCAGTGTTTCTCCAGGGTTTCAGACGGGTATTTCACAGCCCTGCTGGAGATTCCTGGAGAGACTGGCGACTGAATCTGGGACATTCCCGGAGCTACAGTCCCTCCCCAAGGGGACTGTCCTGACTCTCCTCTTTCTGCTTCACCTTCCAGGTTCTGGAACATGTCCTGCTGATATATTGTTTGAAACGGAGCACCTGCCCAGGAGACAGGACGACAACTGCTGCAAAAGGTCCAGCCATCTGAGGTGGATCTTTTTGATTGACTTCCTGACGCATAAGACCAAGTGGAGGGAACCGTCTTGCTAGCCTGTCTTCAAATATCACTTTGGTTTAACTTGAGAGCAGGTGTAGTGGGCCTCGCACGTCAGGACAAGGACGATGGAATCCAAAGGAAGCATCCGTAGCGGAAACAAGCCCGATGCCAAAACCACCAGCTCAGGAAAGCCAGAGAAGCCTAACCCTGGGCCTGCTGCAACTTCAGATAAGAAAGAGCCCCCTTCTAAGGAGCCGGCAGCCCCTCCTGCCACGACCCCAGCAAAAAAGGCCGCAGCGGCAGCAGCAAATGAGGCCACTCTGCTGAACAACCACAGCAATGTGAAACCCAGCCCGGCGTCAGCCGGAACAGAAGGCCCTGAAGCGGCAAGTCATTCTGCTGACTCTGAGCACAAAGAGAACAATGCAGAGGAGTCCCCCGGCAGCAGCATCTTTGAGAACATGAAGCCACTGATCATCATTGGAGGAGCTGCAGTGGCTGCCATCGCTGTGATTGTGGGAATCGCCATCCTAGCTCGGAAAAAATAAGAACCCAAGAGGCCCTGGGGAATGAAATACCCTGGGCCTTGTACAGTTCCTTTTGACATAAATGCATGCGGTAAACTCTATACATACCTATAAATATCCAGTATATAGAGCGAGAACTAGGTAGGTAATACTGCAACAGGGGCCACTGTCTTGTTGAAGACCAGTGTGCCAGCGTCGGCTAGCGTGGGCACTCCGTGCACTTGTCTGCTTTTGTGTAATATAATTCCGCTTGCACCACAGTGTATAGATGGCTTTTTTTTTTTGGTCGGTATAAACTTTCGCTGTGTTGCCTTTTCATTGCCTCTTCTTCCCACATTTCCTCCAGATGTTTAGACCTGGTTCCAGTGTTACATCCAGAGTCCTTTGTTTTGTTATCTTGGGTCATGGTAGAGCAGATGAAGGGGAGAGTTTCCCATCAACAACCTATTCGCCTATTAGCAGCTCCACATACAACATGCAAGAACATTCAATTATTCATAAGGGGGCAGCTTCTTCCTTTTTCTAAGGGGTAAATGGTGACCTTAGGACTTATCTACTCTCCCTTGTTATCAGAGGATCAAAATGCACCCTCTGTCTAAATTGCAAAGCAGATGCTCTTGGAGCATGGGTGGCCACGGAAAGGTTAAAGAAGCAAGTGTGGCCAACAGAGATCCACATCGCAGCCAGAAAACTATGAGACAATATACTGGGGTTGCTGTCACACCATGCAAAATAGTCACCATGTCAGAAGTAGTCCGGCTACTGATTTGAGTGGGCTTTGGGACAGTAGAACATTCTGTCTGCACCTTTTAATGCATTCCAAGAGCAACGCTGAAGCACCTTGTTCTGTGGAATGAGAGCCCTTCTGTGGATATGGATTTTGAACTATTTTTAAAAAAAATAGAAGGTTGCTCTAGGATTATCTGGTATGAATAGGAAAGAAGAAGAAAGTAAGAAGCAAATATAGGAATAAACAGCATATGACTTTTTTTGTTTCTTTTGCTGTGATGCTCCTTGTTTCCTCTTCCTCTCAATTTGTGGCCCACATCTAATTTATGGGTTAGGAATATTTGTGTATGGAGCATCCATCTCCAGTGCAAGAATTTGGACGATAAATTATCTTTAGTTCTCTGGTATTTTGGAACCCTCATACTGGAGATGCTATGCTACAGAAATGGTCTATTTACTTTGCTGGAAACAATGTAGAGAAGTAATATTAACAGATTCTTTTACACGTTGTTTTCCTCGTAATCTTGACCAGTGTTTGAGAACACATTCTGGATCTTGGATTAGTCTTGCTTCACTGGTGGCCTTCCAAAAACACTTAATCCAGAAAGGAAGGACCCAAAGGGAGGCACAGAGGGGTATCTTTGTTTAATATTATCAACCAAAGATCTTCCCATGGCTCTAAGGCCACTGCAACAGAGTTGATAGTACTGTAGAATGACTGACGATTCCAAACAAGAAGCTTCCATTAGGATGTCTATTTTTGCTTGGATTGCACCAGTATAAAAGTAGTTACTAACGTGAGATGAAACTTGGGGGGGGGAATAGTGAATTAGATTGAACTAGTCTTTGTACAGCTTTCGGTGTTCTAGTTGTCATTGTTGGGTCAAAATATACATGAGCAACCAAGTGGACTTGCTCAGACATTAATGTGGGTACTAGATTTCTAGCATTTTTAATCTGCTTCCAGTTCTAGACCCAGAACCTGATCCTGAAATAGGATAAGATAGTGACAGTGGCAAGATTACAGTCCATCATCTTGATGGACAACTTTCTATCTTTCTCATATTTATGGCTGTGATGTGATAGGTTAGGTCTATAAGGGAATCATTCACTTACAGTCATTGCTTAGTACTGAGGTGTCCCACTGTCTTGAATCATTCTCCAGAACCCGCCCCCCTTTCCCAGTCTGAAAACACCTGTATTTTTGTGTGTATGTATACAAGCTTTCCTATCCCGGCCTTATTTGAGAGTATCTGTGTATATATTGCAATTTACTGAAGTCTTTGTAAAGTCACAAACCTGTATGTACAAAGAGCAAGAGGCAACCATTATTTGCGCACCAGCATTCCCACAAAGTGTCCATGTTTTGTGCCACTTACATTCCATCATGCAGCATCCGAAACCATGGTTTCCTTCCAATAAAAGAATGTATGGTTAGCCAACTGATGAATGTATGATAATCCCTCTTGTGCTAGAAATGAAAACAATTTCTATATAGTCCCTTGAAAATAAGCCAGTATGTAGTGTCACTGACAAAAGGGAGTTCTGTGGCAGCATTATATGTGGCAACATGTGCAACCCACTTCTTTCTTGAAGGTTTACTTGTGGATCAGGTGATGCTGGTATATCATTCTGGCCTCCAGCCACCATTTACTCCTGTGAAACAGAAGGTTGCTCAGTTGCCACAACATGCATGACTCTTCTTCCTTCTCAGCTGTTCCTGCACTGGTGGTCCTGGCTACACTGGTGCAGGACACGAGATGTGGTGATGCTGCTTGAATTTCTTGCGTACCCCACATATAAATCTGCAGAATGGAAAGCAATCATTATGTCAGTAATGTCCCTGACTGTGAAATTAATGCATTTGGAGTGTGTGTGTGTGCGTGCGTGCACTTGTTTTCCAGACTCGATATACTTGTGCTTATGTAAGTACGGGCATAGCAGTGGAAAACCATTAGTTATGTGATGTTAAGTGATGAGTTGAATAAGAGTTATGTGATGTTGGTAAGTGATAGAGTTGAATAAGTGCAGCATTTATGATGGCACAGACTTTTTGTATAGTTAAAAAAGGCTGTGTAAATTAGAACACAATCATGATTTGCACGTATCTACTAACTATACAAAGTCTGTCACACCTCGTTGGTGGTACCTATCGTTTCTTAGGGCCCAATCCTATCCAGCTTTCCAGCACTGATTTCACTGTGCCTGTGGACTGCATGCTGCATTCTGTGGTGGGAGGCCAGTCACAGATCGTTTGTTTCCTTACCTAAGGGCTGCATTGCTGTTGTACCAGTGCTTGGATACGATTGAGCCCTTAGTTTGGCATTGAGGAAATGTACCCACAGAGATCAATGTCATCTGGCCTTAATACAGGCTAAAATATAAATTCGAAATAATCTAGTATCTTGTTACTCCAGTGTGGTCCATGGACTGGTTGCTGGCCTGTGAACCATTGGCTGCCAATTCATGGCATGTTTCCTGGGGCTTCGGGCTTCTCAGAGTCTCCCAAAGCTTGCTGTGGGACATGGGCACATTCCAAGCCTCGTGAGAGGCTCCGAGACAGCATGAAAGGAAGAGGGCAGCAGGAAAGGCAAGATGCTGTGTGTGTGTGTGCGTGCATGAGTGTGTATAGTTCCAATCCTTGGCACATTGAAGAAAAAAATGCCAGTAGCACTGATAGTACACAAGTTCCTCTAGGTCAGTGGTCGCCAAACCCCAGCGGCATTGACTGTTCCGTGGAAGCGCCGATCCATTTTCAAGTTGAACTGAGACACTCTGGGCAGGGACACTCTGGGCAGTCATGTCAGTGCCTGGCATCCTGCTGCACAGCCTTCTGGGATGCTGGGCAGACGTGACTGCCCAGAGCATCCCTGCTACCAGTTCAGCTTAGAAATGGAGCAACACATACAGGGAACAGGAAGTGCTGCCCACAAGGGGGAAGGGTTTTTCTAAATCCCAGGTCTGGCCCGTGGGTTGGGGTTTGGAGATCCCTGCTGTAGGTCTACGAGACTGAAATTGATCTAGTATTTTTCCTACAATCAAATCTACCATCAATGAATGTAACTGAGACTACCCTCCTAAGCTTTACGCCCTTTCAGTTGGAAGCCTGCTGCTTGCCACTGACTTGAGCAAAGTCAGGAGCTTAGCTACTGATCTCTTAAAGAAACTCAACTTTTTCAATAAACTCTTTCCAATTAGTGTCTTTGCCAAAATTTAATAGTGGCAACATGTGTACGACAAAACAGCCAGATTATTAATCCATAGCTTATTGGCTACATTTAAAAACATTTGCTTTTGAAACCATTCTTTCTCCAAGAGGTTGTGTTTGATGTCTGCCCTTCCTTTTCTCCTCACAACAACCCTGTGAGAAAGGTTTGAATCTGAGAGATAATGAATGGTCCAGGATCACCAGTAAATTTCATTCAAAATCTGACCCTTCATACCATGCTGGCTCTCATGGTCAGCTTGTTGCAGTAGGTCAATCAGCATTAAGGCCTTTATCCAGTTGGGCCTTTAGGTATGCTGTTAAGGTTGTTTTGGACCTTGATTTAAGCTATTCAGTTTGTTGCTGTCCTTCCAGCACAGCTCTCTGCCTGCAAGAGAGCTGTCCGTGGGGGAAGGCATTGGCAGCAAGGAATATGGAGCAGATCACATGGGAAAGGGAGTGGAAGAGGCAAAGGGTGACTGCATTGTGCCCCATGTTTCTACAAAAGTGGGGAGAAGCTATCTATGTGAAGCCATCCTTCCATATGCTTGAGATTGTAATCCTCTCTCCACTTTGAACATCATCCACTGGAATTCTGAGAAATGTGTCTTGTAATGTTTTCTGACTACCAAGTCCAGCACACTAGTTTGTTTATGGCCTTATATACTGAGATTTCACTACTAGGTTGTGCTGAACAACCAAGTATATGTCACACTTGTAGCACAATCCTATGCATGCCTGCTCAGAAGTAAGCCCCACTGAGTTAAGTGGGACATACTTTCAGTAAGTGTGTATAGGATTGCAGCCTTGCTTTTTTTTTATGTATGTGTGTGTGCTTGCTGTGGGGAGGCATGTTAGATGTTCCCATATCAGGAGCTTGAGTATTTATCCATGCAGGAGATGCATAACTCTCCCCTGTGCACATATTCTTGGAAATGCAGTTCTCACTCTTTTGGCATTTGATGTGCATGCTGCTGTCAGATTCTACTGAAGCTGAAGGGAACTGTGAACTTGGGTCACCTTGCAGCGCTGTGGCACTTCACAATATGGCGCATGGGACTTGACCATGTGGATTATTTTACATGTGTGTGAAGTGTCACCACTGCCTATGGGAACCACACAGTATTGCTCTACATAGCATGACCCCACTGGAAGTGGAGACTCCTGGAGCAGCAGTAGGTTGGCAGGAATTAGTGGCATAGCTGCTGTCCAATGAAAAGAAGGCACTTGCAAAAGTGGAACTTAAAAAAATTGAAAAGCCCTGTCTTATACTATTAGGGTTTTAGGGCCCAATCTTATCCAGCCTTCCAACATTTATGCAGCTGCAATGCATCCCCAAGGTAAGAGAACAAACATTTGCTTACCTTGAGGAGGCATTCATGACTGCCCACCACCTCCACAACCATATGTTGGCATAGCTGCATTAGTGCTGGAAAATTTGACAAGATTATGCCTTTAGGTTCACTTTTCTCCATCTGTTGAAAATGGGACCATGCCCATAGATTTGTACATAACTATAGCTATTTTTTTAATTGCCCATGGATGGAAGCAGTGAGATTCAGCTGCTCATCAGAACAAAATGATATGAGAAGCTACTTTTAGTTCTTCAACATGCTCTCCCATGTCATCCATTAAGCTACTACCACCCCCCACAATGTTTATGGACTCAAAATCAAAGGAAATGGAATTGATTCTGGGCAAAAAATAACAGGCCTGCTTCTGATCTCATATACAAAATATACCTTAGTTTTTGCATTGATCCAGAAAAACTACTACCCTACTTCTATTTTTTTCTCAACCATGAATGTACATCAGAATACTCTTTCTACGCATAAGCAAGCATCCATTACAAGAGGGGAAAGAGCCACCTAATAACTATCCTAGGAACTAAATATTAAGGGTAGGTGGGGATTTGCTACTCTGAATATGCTGAGACTAGAATGATTGAACACATGCATGAATCACTGCTTCAAGCTGGCACAGATCTATATTAAAGTAGCATACGCTAATGGGAAAATGTTCTAATTACGTAGTTAGTAGTCCAGTCTCTCTAAAGCTCAGACCTTACATGATATATATTTTTCCCCTCCTTTCTTTTTGGTTTTAAGCTAAAGCAGCCACTCAAATTGGAATCCCCATTGGAAGTAAGGACGAGGCACATTCTAACTCTTTCTTCTACACTGCTTTTCTATCTCAGAATCCCATCCCCCTCTCCAGCTGCTTTTAGTCCAATGGTAGCTGTCCCAGCCTGTGGAAGGGGTGGAATTTGAAGGTGGAAAACCAACAGAGAGGAAAGAGTGAAGATGGTCCTCCTCCACTGCTGGTGTCCTGTTGGAGACTGTAAAGCTGCTTTAATACAATAATTTTTAAAAAGACAATGGGACTTGGGACCGAGACACAAGATAAATGTCACTTGTAGTTCAAGCTTGAAACAGCTGTTTTTGTAAATGTTATACTGTACATCTCAAAGCAGGCACACCAGATGACAGCAGTTATGGATGTCATTTAGCCACAGCCCTGGTATCATCCAGCTTTCACTTCTCTTCCCCCATTTTCCTTGTCCCTTTCTTTCCTTCCTGACCCCTTCCCTAACTTACACCGTGAATACAACCACATGCTTCTACTTCCCCATCTTCATCTTGCTTGGCTAAGGCTGTTTTCATATTAAGTCTAAAGCTGCTTCCAGTGTGAATGTAAAACCTGCATTGGATATACATTGATTTTCCTTCTGATTTCTGTCCCGCATTAATAGCATTCATATGCGACAGAAAACATATGAAACAGGCCCAAATGCATATGAACAAGACCCCTGCTGCAGTTTTCTATTATATTCTCAGGAAACTGAAGGCCATGACATCATCTAAAGCAGTATTTTGACACTAGAAATAACAATCCAAATTATGGATAATTGTGTGAGATTTAAGAGTAATGTTTTTTTTGCAATTCCTAGTTGTGAGAAATCAATTCAAATTTTGTCTGATGTAATAAAATCTGATCATTTGACAGTTTCTATCACTGTAGCATCAAAAAACCTCCAAAGCCACCATAAGAAAACATAAAATTGCCTCAGTATCCTTTTCTTTTTATTTTCATAAATTTACCTGAGATAACTTCTCTACTTCTGATTCTTATGGCTTTTCCTGAATCACCGGCTCCAGGAAACACATGGAGGCTTTTATAGGGTAATCCTTTCAAATGGGAATTGCTAGTTTATTCAATCTGCACATTTACTATCTGCTTGAGAGACCACCTGACCAAAAAAAACAACTACCAGATGTGCTCCACAGAAAAATATAAAAAAGTAAATCAATATAGAGGCGTTGTGGATTTTAATGGGCTCCCAAAGCCTTTTTAACTGGAATTTGTCAATTAACACCTTGCTTTATTCCCTGGATGAATAGATCCACTTACCACTTAACACATATTGGCCTGTGTTCAACACACAGATTTGGGTTTCATTTTTTCCGTCTTGGAGTCAGCTGTTGGCGACTACATTTCCCAAAGGGATATGGAAAGCCACCAACACACAAAGCTACAAAATTAATTTGTTATACTTTTTGAATTTATAATCTTGCCTATGCTTCTATGGACACTTTGTATGGGCTGCAACTCAACTCCGAAAACAGCAAAGAATTTTTCCTTTCCCATATAGTATTCTCTTTTCTTTGAACTTTAAAATGCGTATAAATGCAATAATGCAGGTAGACTAGAAATACTAGATTGAAAATTAAAGTAGTTTAGCTTGTCCCATTGTGACCTACAGTGTTGTACGACACCCAACGCTGTATCCTAACATTCTCAAGGCTTTCCTACGTAGCTGAATCTAGTATTAGCTTAAAAAATCCATTGTGTGAATGGCGGGTGGGTTGATTGGAAATGTGTACGCTTTACATACCGTATGTTACAACAGAAACTATATGGCCACTCCATATGCTATGGAACTGTAAATGATTCCCAATATACCTGTAACTCTTATCAGGATTGTGTGAAATAAACTCTCTCTATATATTATTGTATAATTCCTATAGTGATCATCATTTTTGTGTATGCTTGAATGTACACAAACTTCTGGTGTTCTTTTCTCCATTGGACCATACCGTTAAGATAACATGTAATTTAGCTCAGTGCTTGAACTATAGGTGGTCCATGGGGCCCCTGAGTTCCTTTACCATTTTTCAGCCTTCTTAGCTACTCTTTCTAAAAGGGTATGGGCGTGTGTTTGATATGGTTCAATGAAGTAGGATTGGGGACGGATGGACATGGATGTCATTATGGGAGAATAGTAGAAAGGCCTTTAATATGATACTGATTGACCCTAAGATTCGCTGCATTCTGCATACAGAACTGACAAGTTTTATCAAGTACTCTGTGTTCTTATTGAGTGGGAACCTGTTCCTTAGGGAATTATAGACTAGGCAGGATGACATCAAAACTGATGGTTTCTATCTACACATCTGTCTACAATGTGTAGAAAAATGAGATATCTTATTATGGGGAATTAGGATTGCTAATACAAATGACGCTGCAGTCTTTTTGGGCAAAGTCCATCTATGCTGCCTTTTGAAGCTTAAGCTAGTTTCCAAAAATCAGAAAAACAAAATTATAAGAAAAATAAGAATTGGTTAGAACAGCGGTTCCCAAACTGTGGGTCGGGATCCACCAGTGGGTCGCAAACCAATTTCAGGTGGGTCGTGAAGCACCAAGAGCAGATATATTGAAAATATGGGAAGATTGAGGCACTGAAAGGGGGTGGACTGTGTGGTTGTTTTGCTTGTGTCAAGGTTGTAAAAAGGCTTTTTTTCTTATTCAGTTTGCTATTGGGAAAATGACTGAGAAATAATCCAACTTATTGCTGCATTATCAGAAAAACAGCAGGCTCTGGCATCACAATAACGGCACTTCCAGCCATTACATCATTTCTAGTGGATCCCGGACACGTTGTCATTCTAAAAAGGGGGTCCCAGTGCTAAAACGTTTGAGAACCACTGGGTTAGAACAATAGTCTGACTATCTCTGCTGACAATACATTATAACAATTTATTTGCAGCATAACCAGCTTGTTAATTCAAAGTGGGAGGGAACACTTAACAAAACTATAAAATGGTATTCAAAATGTGTCTGTTTCATTTTCTTTTTTTCTTGCATCTGATTCATGTTTCCTGGAAAAAGATTTAAATATTAGGCTCAGTATTGCTCTTGATGGTTGATTACAGTTTAGTCGGTAAGGAAAAATATTGATGAATGCATAACATTTTGAAGTCTTTCTATGCAAAGCTGTTCAACCTAGAATGATTAAAATCCATGCATTTTGGAGTCAATAGCACCCAAAGGCAGGGGCATCATTTCAGGTTTCAGTGAAGGGGAGCAAAGAGATGGGGAGGGGGACAAATTTAATACCAAGGATGGCAAAAAAACACAAAAAGAATACTGAATGTTAAGAACAAATATTGTGGCTATTTTTTTTATATCTCACATAACCAGAAAGGTAGGTGCTCCTGACAAATAACATGTAACCTACAACACTACTGAATCCAGAGGTCCCCAAGCTTTTATCTTCCAGGGAAAGTTCACTCACTCTTATAATGGATCAGAACCAATCAGTTATAAAATGATGTGCTATACAGTATACATCTTGTACATAAATGTTAAGAATTTTTTTCCCATAGGAGAAAAAAATATTTGCAAGTTTGGGGCGCCTCTCTCTCTCTCTCTCTCTCTCTCTCTCTCTCTCTCTCTCTCTCTCTCTCT